>PVHP010009422.1:0-20647 GCA_004024765.1 Zapus hudsonius | reverse complement strand
ATTTATTTGCAAGGAGGGAGAGAAAGAGTAAATGGATGTACCATGGCTCCTAGACCCTGCAAACAAACTACAGATGCATGCACCACCTTGTGCATCTGGCATTATGTGGGTATTGGGGAAATCGAACCTGAGGTGTTAGCCTTTCCGGGCAATGGCTGTAAATGCTATGAAAAGGCTGAGTACAATGACGATGTGGCATCACTATTTCAGAGGTAGAACAGGTGTTTCTGATGATCTGCTAGGTTAAAGCCCTAGTGATTGCCAGCCAGCCTGAAATAAAACAAAGTTAAGTGCTGTTGTTGTTATTGTTGTTGTTGTTGTTTACCTAGGAAAGTATGAAGGCTAGAGATGTAGATATATGTACATTGAATTCACAAAGAAAAACTTTAAAACAGACTAGCTCTTCCCACCACCCATGTCAGAAATAATTTTCAATGTGTGGTCCACAAACCAAGAGTAACTAGAGTTTTTAGAAAGCAACGCAGCCTGGCCAGCTCTGCTGAACCAATAGCTTGGTGTCATAGCAAGTATGGGGGAGAGAGCTGGCTAGGCAAGTCTCTTAACACCATGAGTCCCAGCCAGCTGACCCCACAAAATACAGAGATTAACCTCTGCAGCCAGCTCCATTCCCACCCTTTCTCTGAAGACAGTGGCATGGTCACACAACATGGCCTCTGCCCTCACCTGTGAAACTTAAGGATAATATATAGGGGCAATGTGCAAAATCTCAGGGCAGCACTTCACATCACAGCTGCTGCTGTTAAAAACTTCACCTGCAGTTAAAACTCAATACTTTAATGATCAGAAAGGTTCCAAAGATCAAAAGGATCAAAATAGCACGAGAATGATAGCCACAATCATCCAGCAGACAACACACAAAACCAAAGCATCATGTACTGACCAGTCATTCCTCCAAAAACACATGGCTAGGTATGACCAGGCAAGAGACACCAAGGATAGCACCTCTGTCAAAGTCATACCAAGGAACTTGCTGCTCAACCTCTTCCCTTGGCCAGTTGAAGCCAAATAGCTGCAAGGGCTGAAAAACTCATTCCAAAAAGAAATGGAATTCTCAGAAAGCATCCTCTCAGCATACTGCCTGCTCCTCTTCTTTCGATTCAAGGGAGCTAAATCCAGGGGGCCATGAAATCCTGCCAGGTCTACATCGGAGACAAAGGAAATGAAGTGGCCTGCTGAGCAGGTCTGTCCCAGTCAGCAAGCACACCTTCAAGTGACTTTCCTATCTTAATTTATTCATTTCTGAGTATTAAAGACCTTTATAAATACATGGTCATGAAACCAAATGGGCCATTTTTACCCAGTTTGCACACTACATTCCTTTTTTACAAGCTCTAGACTCGCACTCTGACTTTATCAACTCTGAGTATTTCATTATTTTCTGCTCCATCAGTTTTGTGGAAAATCTTTGTTGCTTCCCTAATCACGTACTCCTACTAACTGGGATTTAACAAGAAAGGCTGTGTGCTCTGAGACATAATAGTTCTTATTGCTGTTTTAAGTGAAAATGAACATGCTTACTTCATGATCCACGCTCTCAGTGGCCATGCACTGGTTGTTGGCCAGGGTGCTGATCTCTCGGCTCTTGGGAGTTTCCATGCGGCAGCTGCAGAGAGGCACTTCCTGGAGGCCATCCGTCTCCAGCATGTCCGGACCATTGGCCAGCCCTAAGTCACACAGACATACATTAGCTCATGCAACCCAAACCTCCAAAAGACGTCCAGTCTTACAGTAACCTCACATACTTGGAAAAATAACACAATAGCACTGTTCAGGGGAAAGTATCCACATGTCAACCACCAGAATGAGGAATGAGGGAGCAGGCTGTGCCTCGCCCATAAACATGCCACCTGCCAGGTCCCTAAGAACTGCTTATTAATCTGCATTCTCAGGATCCATTCCATGGGTCAGAGGGAGAGGTTGCACACTCATTAGCAACTCCTAAGTCTTCTGGTTTTCACACAGAAGTACGTTCACTGCATGTTAAAATCTTCTTTTCCATATTTGGGTCTAAAACTACTCCCATAAAAAAGAATTCAAATTTGAAAGCTTTAATAATAATGCTTTCTTTATTGTCTAGATTCACCAATCACCATCCAAAGAGCTCATCTATCAGGCTCAAGAGCAGAATAGGAAAACAAAGTAAGGAAAAATCAGGACAAAAACTGATCATAATCACAGAGGGCTCTGACCACAATCCAGACAGAGCTAAAGCCTGAGCACAGCATGGCTGAGCCCACCTATCCCTAGGCAAGAAAGTGCAAAACAGCAGGATGAGAGAAGCAGCTGCCAGCAGGACACTGGAATGTGACTGGCAGCTAAAGGGAATGCTGCTTTCAACACAAGAGAAGCTATAGCTTCATCATGTCTTCTTTTTCTTGTGAAACAGAGCAGAAATAACAGGCGAATCATTGTTTCAGATACTATTACTCTCTAAAAACAATTAACTCATGTTCATATCTAAAAATAGACAATGCAAATCAAGCTGCAACCCAGTTCAAAGTGTCCTCTGTGGTTGAGTAGCCCAAGCCACGAAGGACACTTGGTTCTTGCCCATTTCACAAATACTAATTTAGGCTTGTTTGTTTGTTTGGGAGAGTTCCCCCGCCCCAGTGTCTCAATTACAGAAAAATGAAACTTAACAAACCAGTCAGAAGCAGCTAACTGATTTGCCGAGAGACTTACCAATAGGATAGAAGAAGCAACTAGAATCAAGCAAGTATTTTCTTGCTGACTATAACAGCCTTCCCTGGAATCCCTCATGGAGCTCTGAACAGCTTCTGGTTTGGAGCTGCCCAGTCCACAACCACCCTGGAAAACTCTCCACCTTCCCCTCACAAAGCCACTAATTTTTCATCTCTGGCCTGTTGGCAATCTGAATCCTAGCCATTAGGGAATCTAGTCCTTGCACAGGGATAATAAATGAGGAACAGTATGAGCTGTGGATCTCTGTGAATAAAGGAACTTGTGACACACCTTCAGCTATCTGACTTCCATGGATTACCCACACCCTAAAAGATCAGGCAATATGAAGCAAAGCTTCACCAAAAGCTGAAATCTGAGGGCCTTTGAGAAGGTCATGCTGGCAACATTTTTTTGTGTGCATTTAAGTAGTCAGGCAACTGTCCTCCAACCACACCCACCACATGTGGCTGAGATGAGATTGGAGAAGGTGAACTCTCTACATGCCTGTGTCCTGACAGTGCTGCCCAACATCTAAAAAAAAATGACTGCCAGGCGTGGGTGGCGCACGCCTTTAATCCCAGCACTCAGGAGGCAGACGTAGGAGGATCACTGTGAGTTCAAGGCCACCCTGAGACTACATAATGAATTCCAGGTCAGCCTGGGCCAGAGCAAGACCCTACCTCGAAAAACCAAAAAAAAAAAAAGAAAGAAAGAAAGAAAGACTCCACGCACAAAATCTGTCTTCTGAGCTTGGCCTCTCCTGAACATCCATACTGCCAGTGTCCTTCTCCAAGCTCAAGCCCTCTGCCTTCCATATCAGCTGGGAACATATCACTCAGTTCACCTCATACCAACAAGCAAAGATAATAAGACAATGCAAGCAAGAATTCTGATTTCAGCACAAATATTCTCCTAGGCCCACAGGTCAACAAGCCTAGACCCCCTTAAACAAAGACTGGAACAGCCACCTTCATGCACTGACCAGGCTCAGCACTTTCCCAAGACCTTCACACCTGACTGAGCACCAGTTCGGCAATTACCTCCCCCTCCGATGTCTCCCAAATTCACACTTTAAGCATAAATATGTATGAGCAATGCTGCTTATTTCTACAAGGTATTTATTCTCTAAGTCAAAATTATGTTATATAAAACAATCAATGCCTGATCAATCATAGATAAATCTGGTAAGGCCAGTTTATAAAATGCCATGCATGGAACCTAATAAAGTCTCTGTAAGCTGACTTGTCCCCCATCTCTGAAACCTCACTATTCTGGCCTGAGTTTCCTACTTTTAGGTCTGGGCAGTTAGTTCTCCATTTCTAGCTCTTCCTCCTATCATAGATGGAACAGATACACGGCCCCCATGTACCACAGCAATTTCCCATTCACTCATCAGCAGCAGGCCAGGTTTCTGCTGAGAGTAGATTTGAGAACAAAGTACTGTTCCTGTTTATAGTCAAATCTCTACTCTCAAGACTAAAAGCTTAGAATACTTATAACTGTTATACTTAATCTAGAAAGAAGACATGTGGTACCTAAAACAAGGGATCATGATATTCAAGAGAATTTGTTCTCTACTTGGTGTGAAAAGAAAAAAATAGAGCCAGGCGTGGTGGTGTACGCCTTTAATCCCAGCACTTGGGAGGCAGAGGTAGGAGGATTGCCGTGAGTTCAAGGCCACCCTGAGACTACATAGTGAATTCCAGAGCCTGGACTAGAGTGAGACCCTACCTCGAAAAACCAAAAAAAAAAAAAGCATTTCTCACAGGGCACACCTTTAATCATAGCACTTGGGAAGCAGAGGTAGGAGGACTTCTGTAATTTTGAGGCCAGCCTGGGACTACAAAGTTCCAGATCAGCCTGGACTAGAGTGAGACCCTGCCTCAGGAAAAAAAAGTTTTAAATCATTTTTCTAGATAAATCCAAATTCAAGAGATAAGCTAAAGATATGGTTTTCTAAGCTACACAAGCAAATCACACCTTCCCAAGAAGCAAAATTTTTGTCTTTTAAAAAATTATGTATCAGCCAGAGACTTTGCCCCCCTCAGTAACAACATACCAGGGATGGAACCAGGTTAACCCCTAGGCTCTCCATAACCCCCTATCCCATGGACTGATCCAGACTGCCACGGAGAAGGATATCCAGCCGATTGGGGATAGGGAAGAGGGAAATTGGGATACTGACTCATTATTGGCTCATTCAATGTATCTAAATATGGACAATAAAGAAAAAAAATGATATATCAGGGTCTGGAGAGATGGCTCAGCAGTTAGGGCATTCACCTATAAAGCCTAATGATCTGGGTTCGATTCCCTAGTACCCATATAAAGCCAGATGTACAAAGTGGCACATTCATCTGGAGTTCATTTGCAATGGCTAGAGGCCCTAGAGTGCCCAATCTTGTTCATATCCATTCTCTCTCTCTCTCTCTCTCTCTCTCTCTCTCTCTCTCTCTCTCTCTCCCCCCCCCCTTGGAAATAAATATTTAAATAAATTTTAAAATGATGTATTAAAACTCCTATAGTAACCCACAATGACTCCACTTACAAAGTCCATGTGGATATATAGTTATGAGTTTTACACTTCTCAACATTTTGTTTCATAGAGGTTTTTGAAAATCATCAAATACTTTTCATTATTAAAAGATTCTTAAGTGAGATTGGAGAGATGGCAATTGCCTCCAGAGCCTAAGGACCCAGGTTCAATTCCCCAGTACCCACATAAACCAGATGCACAAAATGGTGCATGCATCTAGTGTTCTAACCTGGTGCATCCATTCTCTCACTCTCTGTATCTCTCTGCTTACAAATAAATAAAACATTTAAAAAAGATTCTTAAGTGATTTAAAGAGAGCAGAGCAGAAGGAGCAAGTTTCTCTGATTCAGGCAAAGAACTTACGGTGGGAGCTGCTAGTGCACCTGTGAAGGCCTAAGGCTTTACTCCAGTGAATGATCCCCTGAGACCCTCAGCTCAACATCAAACCAGAAACCATGCTGCACCAACCAGAGCTAGAATCAGACATCACCCCAATGCAAAATATGTAGCCCAATATATCCTGAGATGTCAAAAAAAGAACGGCATTTTTCTGTCAGGGAATCTGCACAAAAGTGTGTCTGACCCACAGTTGGGAAAACTATGAAATATAATAACTACAGACAAATCTGGCAAGAGGCATCTGCTAGCTTGCTCTTGAGAGGGCTCCCTTATTTTCTGTCTCTCCATCACAGTGACTGGCAAATGTATTTTGCATTATTATGCATGTTCAGTCACCTTCAAGTGACGCACTTAATCAATCTATTAACAGCCACCAGAGGGCATCCAGCTAACAGAGAAATAAGCCAGCAAATAAAATGGTGCGGTCATAACTCCAACACCAACCTTCATTTTCCTCCTGGGAGGACAGAATCCCTCTGACACGAAGATCCAATGAGTCCAGAGAAACTTCCATATACCCCATGCTGTCTCCTGGAGCTGTCTGCTCGGTGCTTCCTGAAGATGACTTACAAGCCTCGGAACCTACACACAGAATGCACACACTATGAAAACTGACCAACAGATACAAGCATTCAGAACATATGTCCAGAACGCACATCCAGAATGCCCCAGGCAGGCCAGTTCCCAGGAAAGGGACTGTTCTAATGAACCATTCTAAACACTAAATGAAATAGCCATTTCCAGGGCCTCTCCAGTTTTCCTATGTCTGCCCAATATGACAGGGAGGGGATTTACCAAGATAAGCAAGCCGGGCATTATGGCTCATGCCTCTAATGCCAGTACTCAGGAGAATGAGGCAGGATGACTACTTCAAGTTTAAGACTATCCTGGGCTATAATTTGAGTTCCAGGAAAGCCTATAGTACAGATTAAGAAAAAACAAATAGCATGAGCATATTAAATATCTTTATAACTATACCTGCTAAATAAAAGTGGGTCAAATAACCAAGAGAGTAGCAAATAATAGGTTAAATGGTCTGTAAATTACTATAAAGACAGAAAAATCTAATGTGAAACTTTGAAAGACCCAATGATAAAAAGTGGCTTAAAAGTAGTAAAGAAACAGCATGTAGATGCAGAATGGGTTGTAAACCTCTATCTGTGATGGGGTCAACCTGGCTCACACCTGGGGATTTCCAGAGACAGGGTCAGCATTCATCTAAACTACTCACTAGAGGTAATAAAATTTAAATATGCTGAGAATAGCTACAAGATGGGCTTCTATAGCCCCTTATCCTCAGGAACAAAAAATGACAGTAGCAGTAGGCCAGAATGTTCCCAGAAGAGCCTGAGAGATCAGTAAAAAGTTATTTGCAACTGTAAAGACACTTTGTAAAAGATGCCTACAAAAGGGCTGGAGAGATGGCTCAGCGGTTAAGGCACTTGCCTCTAGTGCCTAAGGCCCCTGGCTCAATTCCCCAGTACCCATATAAACCAGACCCACAAGGTGGTGGCCCTGGTTCATTCTCTCTCTCTCTCTCTCTCTCTCTCTCTCTCTCTCTCTCTCTCCCCTTGAAAATGAATAAATAAAATACTTTAAAATAAATTCCAGGGCTAGAGTGAGACCCTACCTCAAAAAATAAAAAATAAAAAAAGATGCCTACAAAAAGTGTGCCTACAAAAAGTGTGAATGTGGGCTAGAGAGATGGCTCAGAGGTGAAGGCACTTGCCTCCAGTGCCTAAGGCCTTCCGGTTCAATTCCCCAGGACCCACATAAGCCAGATCCACAAGGTGGTGGCCCTGGTGCTCTATCTATCTATCTATCTATCTATCTATCTATATATATATATATGCTTGAAAAATGAATAAATAAAATATTTTTTAAAAGTGTGAATTTACATCATATATCCAGCACTAACAAAGGGAAAATAACTGTGTTTCTTAGCTAACCATCTAAATACATTTATTTATTTATTTATTTATTTATTTATTTATTTTGGGGTTTTCAAGGTAGAGTCTTGCTCTAGCCCAGGCTGACCTGGAATTCACTATGTAGTCTCAGGGTGGCCTCAAACTCATGGTGATCCTCCGACCTCTGCCTCCTGAGTGCTGGGATTAAAGGCGTGCGCCACCACGCCCGGCTAATACTGGTATTTGGTATTATGTCAATGACTGGAAATAAATGAGGCATTAATCCAAATAGTAACCGTATCGTATTTCAAACCGTATTCAACATCTAAAAAGCTAGCTAAATAGTTGTAAAAAAAAATCATCAACGATTTCACAAGCATGAGTTAGTTTATGTAGAATTTTAAGTATTTTACAGAAAGAACTAAAACTCAGGCTCCTTACTGAGTAAATATTGAAGCATTCTTTCTACACATTAAAGCCAAGATGGCATAAACAAAACTGCTACCCCGTACAACTTTTGGTCTTGAATCTACAAACCCTTTCTGAGTCCACAATGAAAACCACAGGGATGTTATGATCTTAAAGTGTAATCTGGGTGAAGAGAAAAAAAGGAAGCTAGACTGAATGGGCAGAGGAGGTAAACAAGGAGGCATCCCCAGAAGTCTCTGTGGCCTTTCCCATCTCAAGAGGCTGCCTCCTAGACATCAATCAGCAAATAAGCCTCTCTGTCAAGAAAGCTAAGAACAGTTGTAATAAGGAAAAGCAAGCTTAATCTCCTGAGGATAAGCAATGGACCAGACCAGAAAACTCATGACAAAAGTCCTAAGGAAAGAAGTCAATTCAACCAGTGGTGGTGGATGATCTGCATACCTACAGGAGAGAGCTCTTTCTCATATATTTAAACACTGCCTCAAAATTCACCAGAGATCTCTATAAAACCTCAAAAGAAAATGTGAATGAACCCTGGTGTTCTGAGTTAGTCAAAGATTTCTTAGAACACAAAAGAGCATTAGCCTGGTGGCACAAGCCATTAATCCCAGCACTTGGGAAGCAGAGGTAGGAAGAATGCCTTGCCATGAGTTCGAGGCTAGCCTAAGAGCACACAGTGAATTCCAGGTCAGCCTGGGATAGAGCGAGATCCTATCTCAATAAATAAACAAATACCATGACCCATAAAAGAAAACAATTCATAAAATAGTCTTCAGTGAAATGTTTTAATTGCTGCTCTTACTTAAATATATTGCTTGGAAAATAGAAAAAGTAAGCCACAAACTAAGTATAAAAACATGTAAAGCATCCATTTGATTAGACATGTAGCCAGAATACAGCTCAGTAAGAAGATAAATGGCCTGAATTAGAAGTGAGCAAGAGATACATATACACTTCACAAAAGGAAATAAATATTCAGACTAAAAGGTTTAACTGCATTTTTCATGGGGTAAAAGCAAATGGAAACTACTGAGATATACCACTACACTCTTATGGAACCACTGAATTAACCTCACTGGTTAGGACAGAGAGGTTCTGAACACTAATTGCTATGGTGGAGATGAAAAATGGGACCCTTGCTTTGGAACAGGTTGGCCATGTATTAAAGAGCTAAACACACAGCAAAAGTCTTAACTATATAACCCTGGATATCCAGAGAGACATGGAAGGAACACCTGTGCATGAAGGCTACATAGTGACATCTGCAACAGCTTCCTTTCTGAAAGCCCAGAGTCTAGCCACAGGAGAATGATGAATATCCCATAATGCCATACAGTGGAGCACTTCTCAGGAGGGGACAGGATAAATTGCTATGGACACTTACAACAGGAGAAAACTCAAAAACAATTACCTCAAAGAAGTCAGAGAAAAAAGAATCCACACTGAACAAATGAAGGTTATTCAGAGTAGCAAGGTAGAGATGCTGATGAGGGCCCTGGCTATACATGTCAGCTCATCAGAATACGTTCCATCTGTGTGTTTCACTTAATACAAATGTCACTAACCCTCTGACCCTACTCTGACCCTATGATCCAAGGGACATCACCTCTCTGAATTTACCTTAAAAACCCTGCTTGGCAATACTTGCCAGCTTGAGACCTGTGGATGATGCCTACAGAGGCAGCCAGATGAGCACAGGCCTCCTTCCATGTGGGAAATACCCACCAAACCACAGGTAGTAGAGTAGCTGTCCATCCCAAGTGAGACAGTTCTTAGTAAAGAACTCACATCAACAAAATGCAAGAGAAGAATAAAAAAATCACTTGAAGTTTCTCTTTTTTTCAAATAAAAAATTTTGGGGGGGGGGAGTGGGGCAACAAAGACCCTTTTTTCAAGTAGAATCCTACTTAGAACTCTAGTCCCAGGTCAACCTCCTGCTGAGACACCCCACACCATTTGCAGAGGCCATGGATCCACTGCGCTCACCAAGCCCACCACTTGGCTTCTTTCTACTTCTCCGCCTCCTTTTTCGAGCAGGATTGATCCAGGGGCTGTCAGTCTTCCCTCTCCTCTTGAGAAATTTCTTCTTGATACTGGATTCAGAACTCTGGAAGACCAATAGGCAGGTATGTAAGAGGCAAAGCAGGAGTAGCTCCTGAGAACAAGATGGACCAGGAGTTGAGGCCCCAAAATAAACTACTTGCTATATCTTGATTCTTTCTCAAAAGAGTCACTTCACTTTTAGACATTTTTCTGGGTTACATTCTAAAGATACCCATGCTGCTGTTCCCTAAACATCTCTCTAAGCCCAGCCCTTTTAAAGACAAAAACGACAAGAAAATTAAAACAGAAGTTATAACTTTTACTTGAAATTGGCACACAGGAAAAGGACAAATTGGAAAATTCTACTCAGATTAAGTAAATAATCCTAGTAAGTAATCTGCTTTACATCACACATATCAGAAAAGGAATAAACAATGCCACATGAACTCACTACATGGGGACCAGGACAGAGCTACAATCAATGTATAACAATGCAGGTCACATATTTGTTCCTGCAATACAGGTGTGGAAAGGATAGCTAACAAATCACAGTAGCAACTCCAGCACTGGCAACACTGGAAGGGAGCAGATCATGCTAAAGGAGTAAGAGGTCTCTCAATCCTGATTCCTATGCTGATACACAAAGAACTGCACAGCAGAGCATGTCATCCATCTCAATGTATTGAAGCATGTCCTGCCATGGCAACTTGCACAAGCCTTGTATTAGGTGCCTGGGGCAGTGCCAGTTGCCCCCAGGAAAAATGATGCTGAGAAACCATCTTCAGCACATACACCTGCACTGTCCACATTGCTCCCTATAAACAATACCTCTTTTCATCCTGTGCTTCCATACAGGAAAAATTTCTGCAAGCACTAAAGCAGTTTACCATTACCTAGATCTGCTACACTGTCCCAGGAAACATTGCTTCTTCACCAAACCCAATGACACCCAATTAATGAGAGACTGTTTTCTCCCTCATTAATTCGTGGAACATAGAACCTGAAACCCTGTGTTTTCTTTCTCTCCACAGCACAGAAACTTCCTTCTCAAGCTCACAAATATCTCAACTCCTTTATTCGATGCTCACATATGAGGTATTCCTCAGGCCTTATTCCAGGGATTCTACCATTTCTAACCTCCCCACTCTCACAGACTCTGTTCCTATCCATAAGCTACCTATGAGGCACAAGAGATATTGGCATGGGTTGAGCAGGACCATACATCCTTCAATCTACCTCAAAGTACCTAATCTTTAGCACTTTCTTCTTAACACCCAATGTGGTGGTGGGGGAGAAACACCTTCAAATTCCACTCCTGCCACTTGTCACTTGTAAGAGAAAACCAAAATGTGAGACCGCACCCTTCCCTTACATCAGATCAACTTGGTCTCTTCAGCACTCTCCCTCAGGCAGAATCTCTGCCCACCTGTGACTCTCAGCACATATAAGTAGAATACCTGACATGGCCTGTAGTTCTTGCAGTGTGTGGACATGAGAATAAATGTGAGATTACCAGATCAGACTCATCTCCGCAGTCTTCATCTTCCCCAGTGTCAGGTGACTCCTGCTCCTCCTCAGACTCACCATCCATCTGATCAAGCCACACAGCCAAGGAGAAAAATTAAACAACAACAAAAAAAATTAAATAAAAAAGATCCTTTAGTGGAAGACAGATGGATCCCAAGCAAATGTTTAAAAGCATACTGGTGGATATATATGGGAAGGATTCTTATTATCTGCCCTCTTGTAGAAAGAAACTGTTTGCCTGACTCTAGTGAGGAAATGTCAAGCAGAAAACAAGACACCCTGGGTTTTCACTCCAACTCCCTGCCAAAACTTCTTCCCATCCTAAATGGGCCTACTTCTTGGCAATCCCATACCACGACAGGAAGGCAACCACTTTGTTGACTCAAATTTACCAACTGAACCCTGGGGGTTACTGTACTCTCATGGCATGGCAGACATCAGTAAAAAGTGAAAACACATACACAGCAAGTATAGTCTCAAAGGCTACAACATAATACACAACCAAACTTACCCTACCACCCAAGACAGTCCAGTCCCCAGAGCCATCAATGCTGTGTTACCTGGCCCCTTCCACAAATGTCCAGCCACACTGGGCCTACACCTAAGCTTGCTTCCCCTGGTGGTACAAGTGGAAGGTACTGGACACACTTGTGAATTTACTTTCTTCTAGTTGCAAACACAATTTGGAATTTTTTCCACGTCATAACTAAATATAGCAGGCGAAACAAATGCACCTTGTTTTACCACCTATATTTAGCTTTTTTATCTACACTGGCAACGCATGGACATGAATATCCACCTGCCCCATGTCCACCTATTCCAGAGGCAGGGACATTATTTTCAGTGGGCTGTGGCCTGACTTCCTATGCTTCTCCCTACACTTCCAGGTCAACAACCACTTCCGAGTGGTTCAAAGTAAAGCTGTGTTCCTCCAAGACAAAAAGGTAAATTACCACAGACAAAATCCAGGGTGTGCTCCTTCCCAGCATCACTAATATGTCCCTTGTGGACTCCATGATTCTCACAACTGCTCTCAGATCCCCACAGCCTATTAACTTCAGAATCAGCAGTTCTATCAAAAGTTCTATTTTTGGGTTTTTTTGTTTTGTTTTGTTTTTCAAGGTAGGGTCTCTCTAGTCCAGGCTAACCTGGAATTCACTATGTAGTCTCAGGGTGGCCTTGAACTCACAGCAATCCTCCTACCTCTGCCTCCCGAGTGCTGGGATTAAAGGTGTGCGCCACCACGCCCGGCTTATTTTTGGGTTTTAATGGGAATTATTCTGGGCTTATATATAAACATGAGAACCAAACAATATATCTTCTCATTAGGACAAATGATGGATCTTTTTTTCAACTTCTTTCAGCAAATTATTTTTTTATGATAACACATTTCAGCTGAATTTACTGCTAGGTTCTTTGGGTATACTGAGAAGAACAGCAAACATTTTACATCTGATTTGAAATTTGTCTTTCAGAATCCCAATCTTTTATAGATCCACAATGATATTTGCCCTGAGATAACCTGAACATAGACAGAGCTGGACACTCGATACTGTTATTTGGCCCTCTGTATACTTTTCTACATAAAGAAATGCCTAGGCATTTTCTGATTGGCTGATGAAGCTAAGAGCATATTCTTTTAAGTGCTTACTATAGCTATATTAAAAAAAAACAACTAATGTGTGTATTGATCACACGAAGTTCAGTTCAATAGCAGTAATAGTTTTACAGCTAATTTTCCTTGATATTCAGATGAATGGCTATATTCTTGGCAAACTCTTCTCCCCTGTCCTTTTAAATATTAATGTTTCTTTCTGGCTCTTCTCTTCCAGCATCAGCCAGAACAGTCATGTAGAGATAAAAGCAGCAACCCTGCTCTCATGTCTGATAACAGAAAGTCTTTGGATTTTCACCATTAAATATAACCATTACTGTGGAACTGACAATGTTACTTTTATTTAATCCTAAATTTTCTCTTAATTCATTGGGCAGTTTTTAAAATAAGACTAGGCAATGAAGTTAGAGAAGGTAGATTAGCAACATAGTTAATCTCCCTTCCTTCCAAACTCCAGTAAAAGGATTGCACAGGAAGCAAGGTTACTTGAAAACGGAATATTTGACAACTGTACATTTGACAGATATGAGGAAGAAAAGACAAGTTGAAATCCCAAAAAGGGAGAATAATGCATAATAGCCAACACATTATAAATGAGTAGGAAGAAATGGAATTTGATGTAGCTGAACCTATGTGAAGTAGGCAAAAAAAGCTGGTAGGCCAAGCTGCTTTTGTACCTGTCCTGGGGGCAAGTGGATAGCAAAGAAACTCAAAGCTGCTCTCAACTCAGTGACAGCTAGTATCTGAGAGACCTATATCCAGCAGGAAATAACTCTGGTCACCAGACTCAGCTTCTAGCTAAAAGGCGAGAACCCAACTCTCCTCTAACCAAGACCCATAATGGCAGCTGTAGTTAGTTATCACAGTCTTCCTATTAGCTTCTGATCTGCATGGCTAGACAAAAACATCAGTTTTTCCACAAGAGGCCAGGTCATAGTGAAACATGCCATTGTGCTAACTATGTACACAGCAAAGCTTATTTCCAGATTAAAGAACTCCTACAAAATGAGCACTAAAGGGACAACCTAAAAGATGAATGCTCAAAACTGACGATCAGGTATGTCACAAAAGGCAACAACTAAATGAAAAATAAATGCATAAAGCTTTATCTAATCTTCTTGGAAATTAGAGAAATACAGATTTAAACTAAAATGCATTAGCACTCTATACCCACTGGAATGGGCAGTGGTGAGACAGCATAGCACACAGGATGCCCAGAAGCAGCTGGCAGAAATGTAAACTGATCAGCCCCCTACAAACCTGTCTGGCAGTGTCTGTGAATTAACAGGCATGATGACCCACTCCTGGTAGCCAAGGAATCACCCACGCACAGGATTCTTTTGGCATTGTCTCCTCTAACAGCTCTAACTGTAAGCAATCCAAATGGGCTCTAGGGAACCAAGCTCTAGTCCTCATACTTGCTAAGCAAGCACTTTAGAGACAAGGCCATCTCCGAAGACCCCACAGCACACTTGATTTTGGTTTTGTCTTTTCCAGGATGTCCTGGAATTCACTATGTAGTCTCAGGTGGCTTTGAAACTTACAGAGATCCTCCTACCTCTGACTCCTGAGTGTTGGGATTACCACCATACCAGACTCTCAGTACTTTTATTATCTATTTTTCAGAGTAATTTTCATGACAAAAACCACTACTTGTTCTTCCTATCTTATTTTAAAACTATTTTTATTTATCTATTGACAAGCAGAGAGAGAAATTATGGGCATGTCAGGGCCTCTTACAACTGCAAATGATCTTCAGAAGCATGCACCACTCTGTGGATTTGGCTTTCAGGGGTACTGAGGAACTGAACCCAAACTGTCAGGGTTTGCAAACACCTATAACCACTGAGCCACCTTCCCAGCTACGCCTCCTATAATATTTTGATTTCTACTGGTTTGTCTTTTGTTTCTTTATTCTTTTGTTGGTTTTGATAAATTTTTTTTTATAAATGATAAAAAGCAAAAGGGACTGGGAGTGGGGCTGGAGAGATGGCTCATTGGTTAAGGCACTTGCCTCCAGTGCCTAAGGCCACGGGTTCAATTCCCCAGTACCCACATATGCCAGAGCCACAAGGTGGTGGCCCTGGTGCGCTCGCTCTCTCTCTCTCTCTCTCTCTCTCTCTCTCTCTCTCTCTCTCTCTGCTTGAAAATGAATAAATAAAATTTTTAATAAAAAAAAAAAAAAAAAAAAAAAAAAAAAAAAAAAAAAAAAAAAAGGGACTGGGAATGGTGGTGCGTGCTTTTAATCCCAGAAGAGGTAGAAGTAGGAGGATGGCCATGAGTTCGAGGCCACCCTGAGCCTACATAGTGAATTCCAGGTCAGCCTGAGCTAGAGTGAGACCCTACCTCAAAAACAAAACAAAACAATAAAAGCAAATACCATGCCCTAGCAGTTCCCAGAGCACTTCCTCTTAGAACCCACAGTTAACTTCATGATTCCTTCAACAAGGCAACACCCGGGGAAGCATAGTCCTACCTTTGTGGCACGGTCAGTTTCAGACATGCTCTCTTTCGAAGTTCTGCTGTCCTCAGTGGGAAATGCAGCAGCCTGCTCAGTGCCATGGTCCTCATCCTCCTCCAGATCGTCTGAGTCATCCTCTTCTGAGTCCATCTCCAAGCTCTCCCCATTCACATGCAGAGTGCTGTCACCCAAGGCCTTCTCACCCTAGAACACGGCAGTGCACAGCTCTGAGAAGGACCATTGTCTGGCATCAAGTAACCTAAGAGGCCTGGCGTGGTGGCACACGCCTTTAATCCCAACACCTGGGAGGCAGAGGTGAAAGGATTGCTGTGAGTTCCAGGCCAGCCTGAGAACACAGTTAATTCCATGTCAGCCTGGACTAAAGCGAGACCCTACCTCAGGAAAAAGAAACCTAGGAACTCACTGTGAGCTCAGATGATAGGATGTGTGAGGGTCTGCCAGTTCAAGGAGCACAATGACAGGACCCACCACCTAGAGAAGAACCCAGCAGGAAGGGTTGATGGGATAAGGCAAAAGGTCTCCAACCTTCTGGACAAGGCTATGCTCTAACGCAGAGAAGCTCTACAGCTGTGTTTCCTTCCACAAGGATCAAGGTCATCCATTACTGATGACCTCAACAGAATATTCTTCAGGCCAAAGAGACCTTGGAACCAGAAACCATGCTTCCAGGCACGTGTGGCAAACAACTCCCAAAACCTCTTACCTTGGGGCCCACAGTGGAATGAGTTATGCTCTTAAACATCTCAATCACCGTCCTCTGCTTTAATACTTTGGTCTTTTTCTTGGGAACTAGGCTATAGGTTCCCATTCTTCGTTTTTTCTTCCGAGATACTGCAGCTGCTAAAACAAAAGGCAAGCAAGCTAAAAAAAAAAAAAGTCAAAAAGGGGACAAAAAAGGAAAAGAAACACCATTCAAATGTTTTTAGAGGCAGAAGACAGTTTATAAAATCTGATCACTAAACCCCATTGCAAGATACCCTTCCGTGACCATCAATCAACACAAGGGTAACAAGCAACCCCTTATTTGGTACAAATCCAAAGAAAGCCAAAAAACTTCCAAGATCGTGTTTTGTTTAAGCAAACATCATCACCCCACCTTGCAGGCAGGAAACACAAGCCCTCAGATACAAGTCCTACAGACGCTCAAGAGTCTCTGTGGCCTTCAATAAAAGAAGCAAGCTCTGGCATGAGGTGTCTTCTTCCTCCTCCCATGCCCAAAAGGAGCAACGTGGACATGAGGACTTATACAAGTCTAAGAAGAAAGAGCCTAGCCTTACCACCTACCACAGGGACAGCCCAAGCAGTCTTTCTAAGACATGGAGCTTCATCCACATGTGGTTTAAGTACCAGTGTATTCATTTTCCAAAGCTCTATGGCCCAATGAGACCTTTTACCCAACAACCCAAGCACTAAAGAGAAAGAAGGTCTTTGAAGTACTGTCCAGCTCACTATCACTGAAAATTCTGGGAACTTGGTGCAGTAGTTTTCAAACAAGGGATAGCAACTGAGAGGGAGTCTCAGGGACTCTACATCCTTCTGAACAAAAGCCACATGAGGGTAAAGATTTTGCATGAAGAGATTTTGTTTTGTTTTGTTTGTTTGTTTTTTGAGGAAGGGTTTCACTCTAGCCCAGGCTGACCTGGAATTCACTATGTAGTCTCAGGGTCGCCTTGAACTCATGGTGACCCTCCTTTATGAAGAGATTTTCTGAAGTGTATGTTTTTGTTTATTCTAGGGTGAAAGATCCAACATCATTGTTTTAAAATCATTTATTTGTGAAAAGAGAGACAGAAAGAAAGAATGGGCATGCCAGGACCTCCAACAGCTGCAAACTCCAGATGCATGTGCTCCATTGTGCATCTGTCTATACATTGGTACTAGGGAATTAAACTCTGGTGGCTAGACTTTGCAGGCAAACACCTTAACTGCTGAGCCACTTCTCCTCCCCTAATATCTCTCTCTCTCTCTCTCTCTCTCTCTCTCTCTCTCTCTCTCTCTCTCTCTCTCTCTCTCTCTCTCTCTCTCTCCCTCTCTCACTCCTTCCCTCCCCCCCTCCCTCCCACCCTTCCCCCCCCCCCAACGAGGTAGGGTTTAGCTCTAGCCCAGGCTGACCTGGAATTCACTATGTAGTCTCAGGGTGGCCTCAAACTCACAGAGATCCTCCTACCTCTGCCTCTTGAGTGCTGGGACTAAAGACAAGTGCCACCACACCTGGCACTAACATCATTATTTTAACATAAGTACTGAAGGGTTGGAAAAATATCTACAATTTTAAAGAAAAAAAGTTTAAAAGGCATGCAAAAGCACATAGCCCAGAGCTCTGTCTTATACAATCATGCCATTCTTCACATAGTCTTGAAGGTACTGTCCAGTGGGTAGTAGCAACATGGACAGTCAAAACAAAGACCTTACAGCCTGAAATGTGTGGAAGTATTTCCCACGAGCCTGTATCAAGAGTTTGCGGGCTCCCACAATGACCTATAGAACAATGGAGACAAAAGCACCTGAGAATAGTATAAATTGCAGGAATCAAGCACAGTAGGATGTCTTCATAGTCTTTCTTACCATGTTAGCTAGTGTGTATGAGAAATGCCATGCTATAGCAGTACACAGCTCACTGTGGGACAGAACAGTCCAAAAATGCCTGAGTGACTTCAGGAAATGTAGGATCTACTAAGCATATAGAAACTTATGAGCAGTGGCTTAAGCAAAAAAAGGGGATTGTCTCTATATTATCAGAGGCCTTCACAGTATCCCCTGGAGGGTCCAGACCCACAAGCAGATGACTGGGATCCACACTGGTCAGCGCCAGGAGGTAGGAACTATAGGAAGGCTAGTAGTTTAGAAGAAGCTCAAGGGCCTCCTGGAGAAGATGACTCATCTCAACCTCAAAAACAGGCCCACTAGACAAGGGAAGAGGAAAAGAACCCAGGGAGGAACTTATGGCACTACCAGCATCTCCAGGGTACTTTAGGAGTCTCAAGTACATGCCAACAAGGAAAGGCCTAGGGGAAGGGGAGATGACTTCCAGCTGCCCTAAAGAAAGTTAGGGTTCTGAGGTATAGTCAGTGTGGTTAAGGAAAAAAAAGCAACAGGATCTAGAGAGCAGAAAAAGCTGATAGGGAAATTACAGGGGTGGGGGGAACTAGTGCACAGGAAACAGACTCCCCAAGACCACTACAGCTGCTGTTGCTGCCCTCAAGTGATTTCATCCCACAGGTCACAGATAAAGGGCCTGTCTGGCCTTATTCCTGGGAGTAGAATCCACAAGCCAGTACCTTGTAAAAGCCCAAGGGGACTTTAGGGCCCAATAAACAAACATAGGCAACTGCAGAGTCTCTCATCTAGGAGTATTCAGGGAAAACTGACCACATGGCACAGAAGGTTTCACCCTAAGGCCTGCACAGTAGCACAGCAATAATCTAATGCACACTCAAGCTGATTTCTGGAGGATATGTGCACTTGGCTGTTTCTGTGTATGAGAACACATGTAACATAACTGAACATATTAGTCATTAACTGTATAATTCAGTGATATTAAATATTTATTTGCAAGCAGAGAGAGAGAGAGAGAGAGAGAGAGAGAGATGGAGACAGAGATTTAATACATGGGCGTGCCAGGACCTCTAGCCACTGCAAACTCCAGATGCATGTGCCGCCTTTGTGCATCTGGACCTACTTGGGTTCTGGAAAACCGAACCTGAGTTATCAGGCTTTGCAGGCAAGCACTTTAATCGCTGAGCCATCTTTCCAGCCCCAATTCATTGATATTAAATGTATACATAATGTTGCACAATTGTGCCCACATCTCCACAACTTTTCACATCTTGCAAAACTTGCTCTGTAACACTAATTCTCCATTCCCCACTCACCCAGTCAAAACACCACTATTCTACTATCTCTGTGATTTTGATCACTCTATGGACTTCATATGAATGGAATCCTGCTGTCCTTTAATGATTAGCTTCTTAAATGTCTTCAAGTGTCATCTGTCCTACAGAATTTCCTCCTATATGGATGGGCCACATTTTGCTTACCCACTCATCCATCAATGAATACTTGGGTTGCTTCCACCTCTTGACTAGTGTTATAACACTGCTATGAATGTGGATATAACTATTGAATCCCTATTTTCAGTTATTTTAGGTACATACAGAGGGAAGTTACAGGAGAACTCACTACCCTGCTTCCCAGAGCAGCTGTATCATTCTACAGTCCTACCCACAATACACAAGTTCCAGATGCCTCTTTTCTAGCATTGTAATGGGTGTAGGGTGGCATCTCATTTTAGTCCTGATTTGCATTTTTCCTCATGATTAGTCATGATGAACATCTTTTCATCTTGATGCTTGTATATCATTTAAGAAAAGTCTATTCACATCTTTTGCCCATTTTTAAATAAGGTTGTTTGCTTTGTTGAGTTCTAGGACTTCTTTAGATGACCTAAAGGCTAATCTTTTATTAAATAAAAGATTTCCAAGCTGGGCGTGGTGGCACACTCCTTTAATCCCAGCACTCAGGAGGCAGAGGTAGGAGGTTCACCATGAGTTCAAGGCCACCCTGAGACTACATAGTGAATTCCACATCAGCCTGGGATAGAGTGAGATCCTACCTCGAAAAACAAAACAAAACAAAAAAAAGATTTCCAGCTGGGTGGGCAAGGTGGCATATGCCTTTAATCCCAGCACTTGGAAGACAGAGGTAGGAGAAACACTGTGAGAGTTCAAGGCCAGCCTGGGACTACAAAGTGAGTTCCAGGTCAACCTGGGCTACAGTGAGATCACCATTAAAATACCCCCCCCCAAAAAAAAATTTCAGGATAGGCATGGTGGCGCCCTTAATCCAAACATTTGGGAAACTGAGGTGGGAGAATCAAGGCCACCCTGGGGTTACAGAGTAAGTTTTGGTCGGCCTGGGCTAGAGAGAGACTCAACCTTAGAAGGGGAAGGAAGGGGAGGGGAAGGAGAAGGAGAAGGAGAAGGAGAAGGAGAAGGAGAAGGAGA
>PVHP010009421.1:0-50807 GCA_004024765.1 Zapus hudsonius | reverse complement strand
GAGTGCTGGGATTAAAGGCATGCGCCACCATGCCTGGCAATAAATTAAATTCTTATTTATTATAAATTTTCCAGTACCAGGCATTTTGTTATAGAAGCACAAAATGGACTAAGATATTATGTAACTTACTTGTTTCTACTCCAGCTCAACAATTCCAGTCTTTACCCACTTAAGTCAACTCTTCTGAATAATTCAGCCACTTTCCATTTAATGATTGCCATCTTTCAGTGCCATCCCCTAGTCTTTCTGTTCCTTTCTGGCTTCTCCATATTCCTCAACCAGCCTTGAAATTTGCTCCCACAAAAACAGATATCCACCAGCTCCAGGTCCCTCATCCCACAGGAGAGATAAAGGACTCAGATATGCATGTGACATCCCATGTTGGTCAGGACTCAGCCTTCTCCTTCCAGGATGCTTCTAGAACCTCTTGGACCAGAAACTCCCCTTACACCCTTCTTTTTCCAGCCTCAATCATAACTGGGAGGACTGGGTTTCCATTGGCCATGTCTCTTCCTGCATGAGAATCCTGTGGTTGGCTCTTAGCTAATGAAGGAAAGAAGGAAGCAAGGAAGGAAGGAAGGAAGGAAGGAAGGAAGGAAGGAAGGAAGGAAGGAAGGAAGGAAGGAAGGAAGGAAGGAAGGAAGGAAGGAAGGAAGGAAATGAGAGAAATTAGCAAACCATCTCGTTCCATAATGCCTACTCTCCAATCTTGAAACAAGATCTGATTTTTACCAGAACCTGCATACTATCAATTTCTCCCCTCTGCAATCATCACAATCTCTTCAGGCAAATGAGCAGCTTTGGCTGGCTTGATGGAAAGTATATTCTGACAAGCCAAAGGGTAAATCACGTCTAGAGAGATTGCTCAGTGGTTAAAGGGGCTTAGGTTCAATTCCCCAGTACTGATGTAAAGAAGCCAGATGCACAAAGTGGCAAATAAATCTGGAATTCATTTGCAGTGGCAGGAGGCCATGGTGTATTCTCTCATTCTCTCTCTCTCTCTCTCTCTCTCTCTCTCTCTCTCTCTCTCTCTCTCTCTCTCTCTCTCCTTTCTCTAAAAGATTTTAAAGATCACATCAGCCCTTCCCCAAATATTAGATCATTAATTATAGACAAATTAGTACTAGCAGCAGATAAATCTTCATTTGGGGTTCTTTTTTCATACAACAGGCTTTCCACTTCTTATTTCTCCCTTTGAGATTGATTAATTCATGCAACTCAAACTCTTTGGGCCTTTTATAGCTGACAGAGTTTTTCCTTCATAATTTCTTTCATTTCTCCCTCCTTTGAAATTGTGACTCACCACAGGTCATGCTGCCATTCACCCTGGACTGCCTATGCTTCAGAGGCCCCATGAGAGAAAAGATTAAGGGCCCTTACTGGTGGAAAAAAAAAAAAAGGAGCCATCCTAGAGGTCAGCCTGGATAGAGGCTGGCCCTGTCTTCAAGCCCAAGAAGGGTCACTGCTGGATCAAGTCTGGGCATTTCCTCATGAAAGAGCCCTACTGTAGAGTAGAGGAAGCTTAGCATAAAATTAAATCTTCCTTTCAAATCACTTCCCCAAAGATCAAGGGAAACCTTGACATAGAAGAGGCTGCCATTTACCACTGGCTTCCTCCCCAAATTGGAAGCAGAGGTGGCTGACAATAACATCTCCTCTCCGATACCCACTCTGCAGGATGAAATCAAGGGTCCATTCATGCACGATAGAAAAGAGCTTTTTATCCACCTGCTCAAACTCTCAGATTCCAGGCAGCCTGCCCTCTCACCTGGTCCTGGCCATGAGCTCCTCTGACCGTGAGTCATCCCTGGTAGTTAAGCCTGTACACTGGCTTTGTAACCAGCCACTCCAGGTCCAAACCAGATCCCTTCTCTTCTGATGCACTGGGTCGCCTGGGCCAGTAGCCTCCTGTCTCTAAACCTAGAGTCTCCTCTAAGAAAGACGCGTTAGAATCGGAGATGATTAGGCAATTTAGGGTGAGTAGCCCCTGGAAGTAAAAGCAGAGAATGACCTTGAGCCTGCCCTTGCTAAAGGTCAGAGAAGGATCTGGCATCTCCTTATCTCTACCTAAAGGAGTTCCCTAGATCTGTTGTTCCATAAACCACCTGGATTCCTCCATTAGGCAAGTGTTTCCCCTTTCCTAGAATTAATATTCCTGGAAGGATTAAACCTGAACCTGGCATTGTTGTTGTTTACCTCACCCCCCAAACTTGGCGTCAAACAAATGACCCCAACTGGGATCTCTAGGTGAGCCTTCCCTGCTTCTGCCTTCTCATGCTCAGTTCTTCATACTCTCTCCTCTTTCCTTCTCTTCATCTATTAAAATCTCTCTAAACTTTATCCTCTGGTCTTTGGATTTCAATTCTTTGAATTTATAAGACAAGATATCCAGCTGACTGGGGATGGGTAGGGGGGGCAATGAGGAATTGGGGTTAACCACTCATCGTTGGCCCACTAAACAATGTAACTCATTATGGACAATAAAAAAAAAAAAAAGAATTCAGGGACATCCCAAAATTCAGGTCGCTTATTTGCCTGAAGAGATTGTGATGATTGCAGAGGTGAGGAAATTGACAGTCTGCAGGTTCTGGTTCTGAAAATCCTCTCAGTGTGTTGGTGCGTATTGGTGCATTGGCAGAGGAATTCAAATTCCTGTATCGTATTGGTGCATTTGCTTAGATTGGTGCCCTGGCAAGGAACACCAACTTGTTGGTTTCAAGGTTTAATCAGTTCGTATTTACAGTGCTCGATAAACTACAGCTATTCCCAGAGCTGAAAATAAAAAGAACACTGGTACCACCACACAGGCTATTTATTTATGGTCACGTCACTTCTGAACGATCTGCAGTTATAAAGGCTGTGTGCCTCCAGCTCTTGTTTGCTGGTTTCATGATCAACCTGCTGTCCCATGGTTCTTCTCCTGTGGGTGCATCTGAGCGATGCTGCCACTGGGTGGCAGCAAATCATCGCCGTTCTACTTCCAGCACTGAAGTTTCACCAGCCAATGGAAAAGAGCCATTTAGTTGGGATCAAAACTGTCTGAAGAGGGCTGAGTTGTGACGTAGATCAGGTGTCAGAGCCCGGAGGAGCGTTCTTACCTGGTAGGAGTCTGCAAACATCCTTTGAAGAAGCCAGAGCTCTGTTTCTGAGCCTGAGTCATCTCCACACTTCTCTTCCTCTTCAACCTTCTCTTCTTCCTCAATCCCCCTACACAACCTCCCTCTCCCCAGCTTCCTGGCCCTCAGGTAGCTTATTGGTCTCCACTTCCACTCCTGATAAAGCATAATCCGGGCTCCCACTGTAAGGCATCTCTCCCCAGAGCCCCAGGTCTCTCAACCAGTGAACCATCAACATGTATTTCTTGAGTGCCATAAGCACTCAAGCTTTGAATGAGAAGGGAGATGGGGCTGGACGCGTGTGAGCATACACACCCATTCTGGGGTATCTGAGTACTGGTTTGGCTATTCAGTAAGGCTGTGGTCTCAGAGAAGTGTTGTACCTACTCCAAGCCTCCGTCCTCTCAGCTATAAAATGGGCATAATAGTATCTGGCTTGCATTTGGTGACCATGGGAGTAGGTGACCAGATACACATAGAGCAAGGAATCAATAAACAGCAGGCAGTGTTATTATAAGACATTCCAGGGTATTTACACTCCAGGGAGGAAGGTTATGTATCAATACATCATAAGGAAGTAAGTGTTAACAGTGATATGGATCATCCTGCTTGGCTTCTGAGGAGCTCTCTTCCTCAGGGAACTAGGAGACTCTCAAGGACTCTGGGAACAGCTTACATTAGCTCCATTATAAAAGAAATCCAAGTTCCCTAGTGTCTGGTATTTAAGACCTTAAAAATTAAGGAGTTAGTCCTCCCACAAGGCTCCTGGCCCACAAGGCTCCTTGGCCATAATCTTCGAGGTGGGACATTTGGCTCACCAGGCACAGGCCCACTCATAATTGTGCATTAATTCATCACTATTTGGGGTACTGTTTATCAGGCAGGCACACATCCTGTCAGGGCAAACAAGTAAATGAGTAATCATATATTCATGTAATACATGGATACAAGGAGAAGGCCAGAGGAGGTGCCCTAAGGAAACAACACTGTCAGCTAGGTCTGAGTCTTCCCCACAAACTCCTGTGGACAGTCCCATGTTCTCTGCAAGAGCACCATCATGTCTGCAGGTCTCTAGGCTCTGGTTTTAGAACTTAATCCCCCTTCCGCATTGGAATGTTATCCTTTAGTAAAACTCTTCAAGTACAGAAGAAGGAAGCATATACTGAAAGCTTATGATATACCAAGCACCCCACAGTAGCCCTGTGATCAGGCATTGGGATCGTGAGAAAGTGGAAGTTCCGAGGGTAAATAATCTATTCAAGGTTCAGTTGAGATTTAGGCCATGTCTACATCCAAAGAAGGTGTCCACACCTATGCGTCCAGCCTAATGTTGGAAATCAACTCTGGTCAAGTATTGCACACCCAGAACTCCATCTAAAAGCCACTCTCCCAAGTCAGTGCTCTCTAAACACTGTTAGTGAGTCCCAGATAGCATTAAGTGAAAGAATAGAAAAACCACATGTATTAAAGACTGTTTTGGGAAATTTTAAATTGCTTATGTATATAGGCTTGTATCAGAAGTTACACTTCACAAATCACCAGTTTAAAGCTATAGTTCCAAGCTTTTGCGGATCAATAACCAATAACCAATCAATCCCATTTCACTTCACAAACTGAAGAGTTTGAGAACCTCTTATTTTCCAGAACTTACCACCTTCAAAGCACATTCATTTTCTAAAGACAAATTGTTCCTTAGGAAGAGATGTTGTGATTGTGAAGAGCCAAGTGCTCTTCCACAACATGCTTTCCAAATTCAGTTCTGAGTTCTGCTGACACAATCCACTGAGCCAGTCTCCCGCAACCATCCCACACTCTGCTAAGTTAGAAGACAACACCTCCATGAGGTAGACATGCATTATCTCCCAAATGAAGACCTAAGTGCACCCTGGCATCAGCTCTGGGACTGAACCCAGCAGAATGTCTTATCAGAACTGACATCGGTGGTGGTGGAGAGGCCCACACGTCAAGGCCAAGCTCAAAAGAAAGCATAGATAGAGAAACAGGTACCAGCCCCAATTTAAGAACTGGTTCCCCCACCCTCCAAACGCTCACCAACCTAGCAATATTTGTCTCAATTGACCAATTATAGTCTCCGCTGGAGACTCTGTTTTTCATCTTTCAGAAGGCAACGAGAACCGGGAATAAAGGAACTCCACCAAGGGGAGCTGATGTGACGGGGGACACCCAAGCAGGAGAGGATGCATGTAGAGCCCTAACACAACCTCTAAGGAAGTGGGATGATGAGCAAAACATCTATTCCCACAGCAAGGCAGATAACCTACGGAAGGACAATGGGGAGAGGCACCAAGGGTGCCCAAAATTGTCCAAAACACAAATTTAGAGACTTTTACAAACCTAATAACTATGGAAAATTTGAATTCACCCACTATGACTCAGGGAAATTTGCAGAAGAGGTGGTGGAAAGAATGTAAGAGTCATTGGGGGGGGGGAGAATAACTAATGCATAAAAGGGAATGCCATCATAGATTAAATGGCTTTATCTAATAACCTATGATACTGAGCACATTGTTGTGTTAATTTATATAATTTTAAGCCAATAAAAACGTTTAAAAATGGAAAAAAAGAACTGGTTCCCCATATCCCAACTCCCTCTGACCACCTTTCCTCTCCATGCAGCAAGACTCAGAAAGGTCACGGAGTCATACAGAGCCAGTATCCATTGCCTATCACATGATTCTGGGAAAGCTCCTTAAACTCTAGAAGACTCACCTGCAAAACCACTATTGGAGCTGGAGAGATAGCTCAGTCAGTAAAACTCCCCAGCATGAGGAAGGGAGTCAATCCCAGCACCCACGTGAATGCTGGGCCTGGTGGAGCACATCTGCAATCTCAGCACTGGGAAGGTGGAGATGGGAATATCCCTGGATGGCATTCCTGAGGATGACACCTGATTCTCTGGTCTCTGAGCATGCTCATGCGCGAACACACACACACACACACACACACACACACACACACACACACACACACAAAACTCATGTAAGCGTGCATACACAGCACACTACATGCATTAAAAAAAAAGAAAGAGAGTTGAAATATCTTATTTCATCTGCCTTCAATGTCAAGCATTCAAAAGATACTGGTTTCCTGACCCATTCTGTCATTTTATTTTAGGCACTCTCTCATCCTCCAGGGTCCAGAGCCCTACTTCTTGGTCACTGCCTACCCCACTGAAATAAAAGCTAGTATTCATGAACAGTTCACTATGAACCTGGTGCCATTTTGAGAGATTTTCATAGTAAAAGTCAAGGTATGTCAGCCCTCTGAGGTACAAATTATCATCTTCCATCATTTAGATGAGGAAAATGAGATGAAGTAAGATTAAGTTGGATCCCCAAGGCCACAAGCCTTAGGACTTGATTTCTAAACCCAACAGTTAGACATCAGAAAACATACTGTTTCAGTCTTTGCATTAAATGTGATCCTTTGCTTCCTGCTATAATAATAATAACAGAGTGCTTGGAATGTTCTGGGCTCTTTATGTGTATTTTTTTAATCTTTATAAAGGCCTGTGAGATAGTCATTATCATTATCTTCATGCTACTAATGAAAAAACTGAGGTTAAATAACTTTGTAGAGTTGGTGCCTTGAGCATTCCAGCTAAGAAAGTATAATTTTAGAGGCCTCAGCCTTATGGAGTCTCCTTTGGTCTTTCATGCAATTCCAGCTGAGGACCTGCAAGACCGAGTGGTACTTCCTTCCTCACTTAGCAGTTAATGACACAGCAGAGGTCATGGCCAAGCTAGTGAGGAAGGCTTGTCCAGCCCTTGCGCTACACCAAAGAGAGACGACAAAGAAGGCCTTGTCCTGAGTGACTCTGCATATCGCCTGGTCAGTGTGTGAAGGCAGGTGACAATGCTGACATTAATAAAAGCCCCAATTCCGTGGCACAGGTTCCTGTCACTGTTGATTTAATGTCAATACCTTCTCACAGCTCCAGGATAAAGTCCATACTCCTACACAGAGCTTCAGAGCCTTCATTCAGGACCACACCCTCCCTCTTCTTCCTCATTCCCAATCCTCATCCCTCTCAGGATGAAAGTGACAGCAAGT
The DNA here is from genome assembly GCA_004024765.1 of Zapus hudsonius. Lineage (NCBI taxonomy): Eukaryota > Metazoa > Chordata > Mammalia > Rodentia > Dipodidae > Zapus > Zapus hudsonius. The sequence goes on along the minus strand of PVHP010009421.1, from coordinate 43,617 downwards.
TTAACTTGTGACTTTTGCCCATGGTGCCATGCTTTCTCAACCCCAGGTCTTACTGACATGTGCTATTTTTCATCTAGAAATCTCATCTTATCCCAAGACACTGCCCACATTGTCCCTGTTGCCCACCTTTAACAGAGGCAGCAGGTCCCTCAGAAGTCTTTCCAATCGCTCCTTTGCACAACTTGGCCTCCCAGGCCTCTACTGTTGATGCAAAGTTTTCTACGTCCCCAGTATGATTTTACTTTTTTAGGGCAAAAAGCATTTCTTTTCATCACTGTATTCTAATACCTATCAGAGATTTTAGAAGACAGATAGATGATAGATAGATTAGATAGATAGATAGATAGATAGATAGATAGATAGATAGATAGATAGATAGATAGATATAGAGAGAGATAGAGAGATAGATGATGGACGATGGACTGACTGATTGATTGATTGATTGATTGATTGATTTTCAAAGGGCCAGTGTTAGCATTTGGGGGGTACTATGCCCTTTCCCGTCCACTGTTTTTCCATACAGCTATTATTAGAATTTAGGGTGAGGCAATTCATTAGGAAGGCTGTCTTGAAAACTGTAGGCATTTAGCATCCCTGATCCCTGGACACAAAGTGCTGGTAGGACCCCCTTCATCCCCATTTCCCACTTTCTTATTCCTATTGTGACAACCTCTAGGAAGAAGCTTCTCAGATCAAAATCACTGCAGCTAAAAGATGATTTGTTATTCTGATGAAATGAGTATACTTTCCTTGAATCAGGCATTCACAATGTTTAGGAAATTTTTATATTCCAACTCTATAATCATTGCCTTATTGGTTACCTGGTGTCAGTGAACTTGAGCTGCCCAACAATAATTGTCAAGACTAGTCTGTCCAACAGAGGGATCAGGGAGGCAGGATAAAAGGCATGCAGAGAGACAACATGTTGCTCGCAATGAAGGACAATCTTTGCTTATGTGAGGCCTTGTATCATCTTTATCCATGTCACAACATGACAGGGTGAAGTTTGAGACTCTGTTGAGGAAAAGACTTGTGAAATTCCACCGTTAGTTCTTGCGTACTCATAGGCACCCGTTGCTTTAAAAACAACAAAAGGAAACACCTTGCTTAAACAATTAGCTTTGACAATCTATGTAATAGCAGAGGATTACAGTGCAAATGTGTTCATTCCTCCTTCTCTACTACACATATGAGACAATAGTGACAAGAAAAGTAGGCAGAAGATGACTCCCAGGACTTTGGGGCATTATTACAAAGTGAGACTGCTGAGGTTTTTATCTTTTTGACAAATTGAAGGAAGCCAGCAGAACAGATCTTGTTTCAGGAGGGCGTTTTCACTTAGCTGCCCTCTAAGTGGAGATGCATTACTCCTAGAAAGAGAAATCAAAGTTCTTCAGCTACCGAAGATAAAATGACACATTTGGCTTCCAGCAATATGTTCTTGACAGCCACTACAGTTTCAGGAAAAGAAAATAAGAAAATTAAATTTGACACAAGTGAAGAAGAAGAAAAAGAGAAGGATTTTTTTTTCCCAGTTAACATTTCAATGTCTTTGAAAAGATTTCAGAGCGATTCAATAATGGACCACTTAGGCATCTCCCAATGTCCCCTTATAGATTCAAATGTCATTTTAGTGGTATTGCCACCCTATGGGCAACAGGCAATGCCCACATGTTAGCCCCATATTGATTGCATGTCGACTTGCTCAGGACAGCTTGAGAAGAAGCGGGAGCCACAACCAACCTGCCTGGAAATGAATTGCACACCTTTCTCCCCAGACTTCATTTCTGTCAACTCAACACACTTCTGTGGAATTTTGCAAGTCTGTTCTCCAGCTGGAGTTTCAGACTGAAGAACTGATGTGTTCCAAGTTTGGGTAGCTGTGCTATCTGATAAGGTGGAGGCTAATTTAAATTAAAAATTAACTTAAATAAGTTATTAAAATTAAACAGTGGAGATTAACTAAAATTGAATGAAATTTAAAAATTGGTGCTTTACTCAATCCTCAACACAAAAAGCTTCTTGGAAGGAAGCTCGGGGTGGGGGATCAGCAGGTAAGAGCACTTGCCACAAGCCTGAGACCACCTGAGTTTGATTCTACAGGCCCCATGTAAACAAGTAGTTGTGGCTACACACCTGAGTAAGCCCAGTTTCGTGGGGAGCAGAGACCAGAAAACCACAGCTCTGCAGTACTGATACTCGGATGGTGAGCAATGGAGGAAGGACCTCCAACATCCCCCTCTGGCCTCCACATGCCTGTTTGCACATTTGCACATGGATGTACTACACATGCAAAAAAATAGACTCTTTAGTTGCAGCAGCTGTACAGATACTGTATAGAACACTGCCATCATAGCAGAAAGTAAGTCTCTCTCTCTCCCTCTCTCTCCCTCGGTGTATGTGCATGTGTGTGTGTGTGCTATATGCATGTGTGCTCAGGTTGCACATGTCCTGTGTGCCCACATGCAGAAGAGAACATCTCCTCCTCTGTGGGACCCTGCTGAGAGGCAGGGAGGACACAGGGTTAAAGGAAAGTTGAGACTGGCCTGGAACCCCGATAATCTCTTCCTGAGACCAGCAGGCGTTTGGCTGACTCCTTCCCTCCCCAACCTCCAGCCACCTGGCAGGCCCCAGGAGGAGGAGGAAGAAAGGGAGTGGAATCAGAAGGGACGTCAGGTGGACAAATAATTGCTGATCACCTGCTCCGTGAGCACTGAACCAAACCTAAGAGAAACAAAGATGGACAGGGAGATTTCAGAATAGAGTGAAAGAAACCGAAACGCTCATCACAAGATCATTTTAATACAAATTACAGTGGCAGAAGGGATATACTAGGAAAGGGGTATAAGGAGCTCAGGAGATTATTAATGGAAATTAAAAATGATATCACTAAATAGCTGAAAGATGGAAGGAGAAGGAGCCCTGGTAGGAGAATCCCCAGGGGATAACTGATAGGGATTGAAGGGACCCATGAGAACGGAGAGGCTGACAGCATGAGCCCAGTGTAGAGTGAGGTGGGCGTCAGTTCCCAGGACCACTGTTTTCCATTAGTTTTCGACTGCTGTGTTGTGAAAGACGTTTATCCTTATGACCTGAAAGTATGAAATGGGTATAAAATCAGGAGTCACTAAGATGTTGAGTTGAGTCCTAGCCCTATAGCCACATACCAGCTATATGACCTTAGGCAACTTGCTTAACCTCTCTGAGCCTCCCTCCTCATCCTTGTCTTCAGGACCCAAAATGTTTGTAAGTTTTACCATGACTAAGTGAAGTAATGTGTGTGTGCATGTGTCACAGAGTTCTTAGCAGATAGTAGATGCTCTGCAGTCATTGGCTGCCCTCCCTTTCCCAAAGGCGATGGAGCGGGCTCCTGGGTTCAGCTCCCCACCACCCTTCACTGGCAACCTGAGGCTGGGCGTGTTGCACTCTCAAGTGACAGATGAGTGTGGACACATCATAGTTCAAGCTGAGCACTTGGTAAGACTCCAGCCACACTTAGGTTGAGAGTAAGCATTTGCCAGTTGCTTTTACAGTAGCACTTTGAAAATGGTTGGAATCAATACGGGAGCACCCACTCAACACTCTTGGGTGGGGGGAGTTAAGTAGGATTCTGTTTTATTTACACTTGCTGGCCAGCTCTGTTGTCAGCTGCACCCTTAGGGGCCTTCACAACACTTCTATGCTTGACACGTTCAGAGCTTAGTCACATATGTGCCGGGTGTGTGGAGTTTATCCTCTAACAGATCATCTGCTTCCTTTCATGTATCCCATCTCCCAAGCCAATGGAGAATTTTCTTGAAAGCAAGGAGCTGAGTAAACGTTTCACATACTCCACGTGGTATGTGGGAACAGTCCTGTAGCACTCTGGAGGAAGGAAAGATTTCTGTGTGTCAGAAATCTAAAATAAATAGGTGCCCAGGAAAAAAGTGGCGGGGTGAGGGGTGGCATACCAGCAAGACTCACAGGATCTATTAGAGTCCAAATTTGGAGTCTGTTGCGGTTACTTTACAATTACTAGGAAAACACAGCTTATGAGAGGAAAGGCTTATTTCAGGCTTACAGGTTCCAGGGGAAGCTTCATCATGGCAGAGGAAGCTGGCTCACCTCACCATCCATCCACAGCAGAGAGAAGATCCAGCAATAGCAAGCATGAGGTGACTCTGAACACACAGGGCTGGACCCAAGCTCCATCTTTGGTGACACAACAGAGCCCTGCTGGAAGCTTAGGAAGCTTAATGTACCTGAGGCTATGGGGGCATTTGTAGTCAAAACCACCTTGGAGTTTGATAATGACATTGTGACATTTACTGCTGGATTATGAAAGAGCCTGGTCTTGCTTTATTACTTTGCATGTGTATATGTATGTGCTGTGCGTGCATGTTTGTATCCATGTGCACGTGGATGCCAGAGGTCAACATCAAGTATCTCCTTGAGTTGCTCTCCACCTTATTCTTTGAGACAAGGTCTCTCTCTGAACCTGGAGCTCACCAGTTGGCTAGATTAGCTTGCCACTAAGCTCCAGGGATCGCCATCCTCTGACTCCCCAGGACTAAATTACAGGCACATATGACCACACTCAGCATTTATAAGGGTGCAGGGGATCCACACTCTGATCCCCCTGCTTATGTGTCACATACTTTACTCAGTAAACCATCTCCTAAACCCCAGAGTCTGGTCATGTCAGTCCCAATAAACAAGTCTACATCCTGGAAACACGCTGGAAAAATCCTTTAAGGTTCTGCAGCCATTCCTATCCTGAGTTGTTTTAATGAGATATAGTAAATTACTTTTCTTACTTTAAAAAAAACAGTACATGAATTCTTCTGTTGTAAAAACTCTGGATGATAGGAAAGCTTCGAGTGAACCACAAAAGTTGCCCTTATCCCTCTCAACTCATAGACAAGGCCCATTCTCTGTTGGTTTCTCTGACATAATCAAGCTCATTAGTTTCAAGCTATTTAAATTTCTCATGGCTGCTGTAACAAATTACCACAAATTTAGGGGCTTAAGACTACAGAAGTTTATTCTCTCCCTGTTCGCTCCCAGAAATCCCACCACTGTAACTGAACTCCAGATGCATGCATCTGGATCTCTGTGCATCTGGATTTATGTGAGTTCTGGGGAATTGAACCCAGGCAGTCAGGCCTTGCAAATAAGTATCCTTAACCACTGAACCATTTCTCCCATTCCCCAAAATCTTTAATCATATCTACAAATGCACTTTTCTTTAAAAAAATATTGTAACACCTGCTGTTGTCTGGCTCAATACATATATTATGCCAACCAAACTGCCTTACAAGCACCTTTGTTTTTAAGTAAGCATACCCAAAGAATAATGCTATTCTCACTCTTGGCTTGAGAAGCTTCTCTTTTTCAGTTGGTGGTGATCACTGGGATAACACAAAAGACACCATAGTGCTGAGAAAAAACAACAGTGGAATGTTCAGCACTCGGACATCTCTATCACACTTCCTGAGGCTCAGGGTCTATTGAGAAAGAGGTGGTGGAAAGATTGTAAGAGTCAAAGAAAGGGTAGGACTGCTTACAATGCAAACTTCCAGACACAAACCAGCCTTGACATTCATGATTTTGAAGCACCTAATAATACCTGCACACAATGGGAGGAAAAAACAATGACATCAAAACAAAACAGAGACCAATTGAGAGAGGGAAGAAATATGGGAGAGGGTAGAGAGGGGGGAGGGAATCATAATGGTGTATGGTCTATAATTATGGAAGCTATCAATACAAAGTAGTGTGTGTGTGTATATGGGGGGGGCGAGCACACACGCGCATGGGTCTCTTGCTGCTGCAAACAAATACCAGATACTTATGCATGGACTCTATGTAAATACTAGGGAATTGAACCCAGGCCAGCAGGTTTTGCAAACAAGCACCTTTAACCACTGAGCAGTCTCCCCAGCCCCACACATATTTTTTTCAATAAATGATGACATGTACAGGTTCCAAGGTTTGGAACCTGGTATCTTTGAGGATTATTATTTATCCCTACAGTAAGTGTCAAAGCTTTCATTTACGAATTAATCCCAACAGCAATGATAAAAGGGTTATTGACCTTGTTGGTGTAAGCAAAGCTATGAGCAGCGAATATTCTGGAGAATCTGTTAGCTAATATTCCTCATTACTTTTTGTCTAGGAGATTTTATTTTATTCTCTGTAAATTCATCTTAAAAGATGTGGGATGCTCCGTGCAGCTGATCATTTAAATCCAGCCCTTCAAGACACCGTTTTCCTTCTTCCCTTCAGCAAGGGTCACCTAACTCCCAGTACGGACAGCCCCTTCCATCCTGTTGCGTCAGGGGTTCCAACCTCTTTGTCAGAGCCACTGATGAAAGATTTTCAGCATCTGATGCAAGACTGGGCTCCCTCGGGGCCCTCATGCCTGAGCAAGTTGGCACTGTGCCCCCTCCCCGTGTGACAACTGCGCTGCCTGATTGTGGAACATTTGCCTGCCAGTCCCCAGAGCCCTGCCACTCGGACTGGCATTGCAAGCAACCTTTATCTGTGCAGCAGGGGAACTCGGAGGGCACTGCCCACAGGTCACTGGGACAAGGTGGAAGGAACACGCCAGCCCAGGAGAAAGAAAAAACCAAGACAACAACCCCAGCCTGTGCTCCACCTGCTGCCCCCCTGACTCATCTGCCCCAACTCAGAAGGTCAGACCTCCTGCCAGCCTGGAAACACCTGGGAGCAGCAGCGCTGAGAGTACGTACTTTGCTTGCTGCTGTGGGTAGGCATTGAAAATGATGACTAATGTGGAACTCCCAAGAAAAGCTGAGTTCAAACTTAGTAGCTTCCTACACCTCAAGCTCTTACTCAGCAGTATCTGTTTTACTGCAGGGAAGGAAACATTCAATTTCAGTGTGAAACAACAGCTTCCAGATCTTTCATTTACCACCAGTAATTGCTACTTAGGCAAAGAATTTTTAAAATAGTAATAAAGCATAGCCCTAACTCCCCATAGTCTGCCTGTTACTATGTATTTTCCCAGAGGCTGGCATCATATACAGATATATTTTAGGTCAATTATGACAAAGTTGAGAATACCAATAATTTTACTATTTACAGTGTTGACACAACACATAATGGAGCAATTAAACACCATGTGAGACTAGGCTTATTATACAAATATGCCCATCCTCTGGAGGGCTGTGGGGGAGAAATGAGTGAGTTAACATAGCCAGAGTGTCCACACAGTGCCTGGCAAGTAGCTTGATAAATAGCCGTGGTCACTACACTCAGCACAGCAGTGAGGCCCACATGGAAACTCCATCCAGAATTAGGAAAGGGAGAAGACAGGAGGAAAGAGGCACAGTTAGGTGGGGAAGGAGACAAAGAGGAAACAAGAAGAGAGATTTCAGAAACTGAGCAGACTTGTCTGACGAGTTTCCTGCAGGATGAGTTTACCACTCTAGATCATCCAACATGACCATTTTTATCTGATTGCTAGATGCCACCAGTTGAACTAAAATCATCCTACTGTTTCATTCGTATCAGAAAACAGTCTGAGTTTGCAAATGCACTTGACTCTGTGAATTTTCTCTTCTAGAAAAATGAAAGGCCCAGGTGATGATTTGTATTGCTCATTACTCTTGCCTGAGATTCAATCCTGGTGTGATGGTTCCGTGGACCATTTACCTATTGTCTGGAAAGTGTGCCTGATCGGGATAAACTTCTTCCTCCTCACCAGGCCATCAAGATCCCCTTGGTCTCCATTGTGCAATGCAAGAAAGCAGTGTCACCTTCCTGCCCTTTCGTGTGTTGTTGTGAAAGTGTTTATCAGCAGTTTTTGGGGGGGAGGGGCAGGATATCAATCATTAATATCCTTGAATCACGAGTTGGTCCATGGAGGATTTAAAGAGTGTTGCAGCCAAGTTTGACACATGCCTTTAATCCCAGAATTTGGGAGGCAGAGGTAGGAGGATCAATGTGAGTTTGAGGCCAGCCTGAGACTACATAGTAAATTCCAGGTCAGCCTGGGCTAGAGCAAGACCCTACCTCAAAAAAACCAAGAAATAAATAAGTAGTTTTTCAATACTAACACATGCAATATTCACATAGACTATAATCTGGAATACAGAACAGCAAGAAGAACCATGTAAAAATAGGAAGTCAAGACTGAGGAAAACCCATGACAGTTATAGGTGCTATAAATGGGCCTCAAATTTAGCAAGGGAATGAAGTTGCCAGGCAGCCAGCAGCAACCTAGAAGCTGTCCCCAGAAGGTCAACCTCAGACTGGAGAGCAGGAGACAGCAGCAGTCCCTGGCATTACAGGAAATACTGTGGGGACAGACAGAAGAGGAAAAGGATGGAAGGCCTGAGAGTCTGGACCAGGACAGCCAGGGTGCCTGTGTTCCTCTCTTGCAGCCCAACTCACCCCTCATCTTCCCAAGAGACAAACAGGGGACTAGTTTGCAGGTAGAAACTCGGTGTGCAGAGGGTCAGAGTTGCTGCTGAAGGGTGAGTCCAGATGCCTTTGAGATCAGCTGAGCAGGTGGCAAAGTGAACAGCTTCAGGATACCTGTGGACCAAGCCAGAGATTTCCTGGAGAAATAGTCAGCTTCCAGCATGCCAACAATTAAGGGCTGGGTTTGTGACAGTGCATGACACAGATCATAACTCTCACACTCTTGACACAGAAAATGCTCAAAGCAGGTGTTACCAGTCATTGGGCAAAGAAAAAATAAGTCTCAGAAATGGCCTGATGAGCAATAGCTTTCCAGTGAACCTGTCTGTATGCATTAGCTGTACAATATGCCCAAGAGGAAGAGGATCAGCCTGAAGCAGGAGGTCACTAGATATGAAGCAATGCATTTTGGAAGACACCTGTCCAGAAGAATAGTTTTCATTTTAAAATGGTTAAGCCTGGCATAGTGATGCACACCTGTCATCAGGAGACTGAGGCAGGGGGATGGAAAGTAAATGGTCAGCTTGGACTGCATAAGGAAACCCTATCTCAAAGAAAAGAAGGGAAATGGTTAATACTGAAGTGCTCTTTCAGAGAAGAAAAGCAACTAATTTGTAGGACTAGTTTGTGGTAAGGCCACACTGGTCCCTGACAAGAGGCCCCAGATGAGCAAACAGAAAGGTTTGTGCTGCAAATCTCCCCTATGGCATTTGGGTGACAGCAGAGACGTTTCAAATCATTGAAAGGTAAATTTTAACAGGTGAAAGTGGTGAAAGAAAACAGTCTCAAAGTATTATCTAATTTTGCAACTATCTATGTTAGTTTGCTTCTTCTGGCACACAGTTACTTATTTCCCAGCACGCCTGAAGTAATAGCATAATAATCTTTGAGAACCATGGGCTCTCCAGTTTTCTCACTGGATCCAAAAAGTGTGAAGAATCCCTTGATGTCACTTCCTAATGTCCTTGTCCCTTATTTCCTCAGATTAAGCAAAAGAACACTCTCCAGAGTGTATCCACACCCTGGTCCCTGTCACCTATGAATACATTAGATTACATGGCAGAGGGAGATTCCAGGGCTCACTCCAGATCAATTCTGTGGGCATGGAGCCCAGAGTCAAATATGTCTAAAGCCTCGATTCCAATGTGTGCTTCCCTCTTCCACATTTTAGGACCACGTGGTTCTGTTGAGCCTATGGGGATAATCGTAGGTAATCCTGCTCATTGCAAGGCCAGTTGATTAATAACCCAATTCTGCCTTCTAACCTAATTCGACTTTGTCATGTAACATAACAGAATGAGGAAGAAAATATTGATAGCTATGGTAGTTCTCATTTCAGTCACAAGGCTATATTTTGGCATTTAAGCCTTCAGTCAGCATCTCCGTGGGACCAGGCTATTTAGCTAGTTATCCAAATGTCCATTCCCAATGGATCTGAGCCTGGGATATCCTTAGCATACTCTGTATGTCCATAGTCTTCCAGGAAAAGTTAATGCTCAATATGTAAAGTAGCTTTATATACATACTAAATACATAATGCTGATATATAAGGTAAACTTTGCAACTTTTCACACAACCCCAAGCATATAGGTATATAAAGGAAGTATACAAATCAAACATTTACTGAAAATAAATCATAAATAAAATTGTTGTAAAACAATTCTTTGGTATACATAGACTTTTACCATTTCTTAAAATGAAAGCAAATTTGCATTTTAATGAGATACTTGCTTATTAAATTATATTTTGGCTGAATATGTGATACTGTAGGATGTACAGCATCTTCAACTTTTTAAAAAGTTCATTGATATTTTGATTTTATGATTGTCAATGTTAGGAATGCCATTTCACATTAACTGTATAGTACAAAAGGGTACCTGTGTATTTAGACCATTTCAGAAATTGTTGGAAATTCTGTCCAAATACCAAGCCAAAATTTATTTAACCATTTGTTATAAAACTCAAGTCATCAGCTCAAATAGCAGTTTTTAAAATCAAACATTCTAACGATATAATCCGAAGTTATAGGAATGATGACAGGAAATGATTAACTCTTTGTTTTTGTAATTAAACCATGATGTTTCTATAATTGTTTTTGTAATTAAACCATGATGTTTCTCTAAGAGTAGAAAACTTAGTATGTGCTGTAAAAAGACTGTATCCATATTGAATCTGAGCAGAGGTATTTCAGGTTGACACGGTATGGTGTGATGTCATAGTAGGAAAGCATGCATGTTATGTGTTCCAAACCAAGAACACAGTGAAGTCACACAATGCAAAATGCGCTAGCACTGCTAGAATCACCAGAGATCATGATGTGGCTGGTGTTGAGTTGATTTTTGCTCATTGCACATTCAAAAACTTTTCACTAAAACAGAAGAGACCACTGTCATGAAACACAGCCTGCTGCCGTGAGTAGGCTGACCACACTTCCTACTGAGAGAGAACAGCAAACCAAGAAAGGAGCACTTGTGCAATGATGAAGCCAAAACCTGGGGGAGGCAGTCAACAGCTTTTAAGTTTGGCCAAATATTCCACTTAGGGAGGGGGAGCCCTTAACTGGAACTGGGGACTTAGGGTGATATGCACTGGGAGCCGGACTCTTGGGCCCCCAAGGAGAGATGCACTAAGCGAGAGATTGAAGGAGAGGCTACTAACAATATAATCTAGCTAATTCAGAAATGTGTATCTCAGCTAACCTATACTGATCTCACTCTCTGATGGAGATTGTGCTTGTATCTTTCAGAAAGCAGCGAGAGAGCTGTGGCCCATCCAACCCTACCAATGAACTGCAGGCCGATAGATGACATCCTGACAAGAGATGAGCCACCCCTGACATACCTGGAGGATCCATATGGAACCCCTCAGAGAATGATGGGATGAACAAGTGACCCATAGCCACAGCCAATCAGTCAACACAGGATAAGCCAGTGAGACAGACACCAATGATGTTTGACACAACCTAAAGCAGAAGTCCAAAGACCCCTAAGTTCTCAACAATAAAACAGCCTTAACACTCACCCACCATGACTCAGGGAACTGAGCGGAAGAGGGGGTTGAAAGATTGTGAGAGCCTTGGTGGGGGAGAATATCCAGAGACATGATCCCCCCTCAGTAACAACATACTAGGGCTTACGGAACCAGGCTGACTCCTAGACTATCCATGGCCCCCTGCCCCAAGGACTAATCCAGACTGCCCACGGAGGAGGATATCCAGCTGATTGGGGATGGGGAAGAAGGGCATTGGGGAACTGAGAATAACAACTCATCGTTTGCCCATTAAATATATGTAACTCATTTTACCCATGTAAAAAAAAAAACTTTTCACTATTACCTAGATTTTTATGACCCACTCCCCCAGTCAGCTAGGTAACCCCATACGAGGTGGCAACCCACAATGTAAGAAGTTATGTTCTATGGCATAATGTGATGACCAGTGTTCTGCAAATTAGACTGAAAACTTGACAGTTGACACTGCCCAGAGATATTACAGAACAGGTACTAACTGGAAGCTACATTGATTTGGCATGTGGAACAGAGAAAACAATTGGTGTCACAATCTGTTAAGTAATCCATTGTCAGTCTCCAAGACCAAATAGCCGAGTTAAATGCAGATATGAAAAGAATCATATAGTTAATAACATTTTCTCTACAAAGCCAATGTGGCAAATTTCCAGCTCTAAAATGTCTGCTCTAAGCATGCCTTTCAGTTAGGAAAATGGGGGACTGGAGAGACGGCTCAGTGATTAAGGTGCATCCCTGCAAAACCTGATGACCCCCACTCGATTCCCCAGTACCCATGTAAAGCCAGATGCACAAAATGGTACATCCACCTGGAGTTTGTTTGCAGTGGCTAGCGGCTCTGGCACACCAATTCTCTCTCTCTCTCTCTCTCTCTCTCTCTCTCTCTCTCTCTCTCTCTCTCTCTGCAAATAAATAAAATATTTTTTAAAAAAGAGGAAAATAATCACAAGATGGCTTCACAATCCTACTGGCATTAGTGAGAGATAAACTCAGACCCACAATCAGCTTCCACTTCTAGAGAACCTTGGTGATGTTCTGGGTCTTGGGACACTAATATTACTGAAAGTTAAAATCCAAGTATACTGAAAAGTCTTGTTTCTCCCTTTTCCCAGTGTACAGTTGAGTGATTAGCTACAAGTTTCTTTGAGGAAGATTTACAGTAGCTTCTCTTGGCAGGAGCTCAAGGTCTTGGCTTCCCCTTCATTCCAAATTCTTAAGTCTGAAAGTTGGATTAAGGCCTCTGACTTTTTAACCATTGCAACTCACATTGGGACAATGGTTTTCAGATACACATACATATGTGTGTGTGTGTGTGTGTGAGAGAGAGAGAGAGAGAGAGAGAGAGAGAGAGAGAGAGAGAGAGAGAGAGAGAGAGAGAAAGAGAGAGAGAACAAGCACAAATGTAAGAAATGTCATCCTGGTAAAGTGACTATTCATTTCTGGAAACTCAATAATCCATTAACTTCCAACAAAGATCAGATTACACTCTGGTCCTGCTGCCAGAAGCTCTGATTCACTGGAAATGAGACCTAATCATGTCATAGTTAGAAGGGAATTGGAGAGTCAGAAATCCATCATGTGTGTGGTACTATTCAAATACTTGAATGCTTGCTTTGGGTATTCCAGCACTCTGCTGGTCCTCAGCACACCCTTGGATATCAAAATGATCATTTCAGGAGCACCTCCCGCCTCCACCCTGGCCTGCCCACAAATGTGCTTCTCACAATTGTGGGCCCAATGCCTTCATGAAAGAGTACCTTGGGTGGGTGGCTTGGTCATACATGAAATATCTGTTCAACTAATTCTTTCTCCTAGGTGTTTGTAATCTTCTCAATATATTATGCGATTGGGCTGGAGAGATGGCTCAGAGGTGAAGGCACTTGCCTCCAGTGCCTAAGGCCCCGGGTTCAATTCCTCAGGACCCACATAAGCCAGACCCACAAGGTGGTGGCCCTGGTGCATTCTCTCTCTCTCTCTCTCTCTCTCTCTCTCTCTCTCTCTCTCTCTCTCTCTCTCTCTCTCTCTCTCTCTGTCTCTCTCTGCTTGAAAATGAATAAATAAAATATATATATTATGTGATGTATATTTAACATCTGAATTTTCTTCCAATTATGTCACTACTTGGTCTTATTTGAGTCAAGTAGAGAGGATGAGTATTCTATCTATGCCAACAAGAAAAATAAATTCAGAGCCTTTAGGAAATGCCCCCGTACTAGTAAATTCAGAAATTTTTGCTTCTTTCTCTATGACATAAATTCTTTTAAAAAAAAAAAAGGACTGGAAAGATGGCTCAGCGGTTAAGGCGCATGCTTGCAAAGCCTAACAACTAGGGTTCGATTTCCCAGTACCACATAAAACCAGATTCGCAAAGTTTTGCACACATCTGAGTTGGTTTGCAGCAGCTAGAGGCCCTGGTACACCCATTCTCTCTATCTCTCTTCTCTCTATCTTTCTTATTTATTTCTTTGCAAGGAGAGACAGAAAATGGGCACACCAGGGCCTCCTGCCTGAGAAGTCAGAGTTAGCTCTCAAAACTATAGGGTAAAACTGCATCACCAAAGAATCTCTTCGCTCCCCAAGACCAGGAATTTGCCACCTTCTAAATTCCAGTGTGACTGTCAAGGTCAGGAGGACATACAGCATGAAAGCTCTCATGGACAGGAAGTTGGCTTCACACCAGGCCAGACATACTCTAATCCTCACCTGCATAATGAGATGCATACAACCTGCCTCTCTACACACAGATGTCTACTAACACTGACAGGAGTGCAAATACTCCTTGGCCAGTTAAAAAAGAAAAAAAGCAGCTGCCAACAGAAGCATGGCTGATGTCTCATTTCTGCCTTCCCCACCCTGCACCCACTGCAACGTCATGGTTGGATTTCATCCCACCCAGAACCCTGAGGGTGGGAGGCTCTGAGAACAATGGCCTGAGCTCTCTAGCTTCTGCAGTGCAGAGTGGCATATTGGAAGGTAGGTAGGGTGGGCATTGGGGTCCCATCCACTGGACTCATCACTAATCGCCAATACTGAGCTCAAGTGTGCAGCCCGGACAAAGAACCATGGTGAATACCAACAACTCCACCGAAGAGAGGAGTGGGGGTGGGGAAGAGGGGACGCAAGAGGATTGCCTAGGAGAATGGAACCAACACACGGGAGTTGTTCATTCAGTCAAGTGCATATTTAGTAATAAAAGGGGGTCCTAGGTAATGTATCCCTGTTTGCAGCCAATCAGTTCACAACTTCCACTTCTTTATACTCCCAACATACCAAGTATGATCTTTTGGCAGCCATAGGTAAACTATAGGATTTAATTGATGGAATGGTTGGTTAGAATGTAACAGGGAAAAGCATTCATTTGCTTTGCCTGTAGTCACTGAGAAATGGCTCTTCTACCCCAGCACAGCACAAACGGTCTGCTGCTTATCTTGATGAGATCCCAGAGGGGCTTCTCTATCATCCAAATAACAGTGGGTGACATTTTGTGGCACTGTCTTTTAAATCACATTGTACAATTTACTCATTTCTGGAAATGGATATAGGGAATCAAAACACCCCCCCCTTTTATTCATTCACTTTCCAAAACAGAGAGTTTACTGTCTTAAGGAAAAGCTCTTTCAAGGCCTCTTGTCTTGGAGTCAATAATGCACCTTCCCAGTGGGGATGACCGCTCTATCTTTTGCAAGATATCCCCTTTCTTATCTTGCATTCAGTTGTCTTGAAACTCCCAAGGTCTCTGGAGGAATCATTCTGCCTGAAACAGAGAACGTCTTTGTGAGTGTCTCAGAGGAACAACTGGACCAGAGAACAACAGTTCCCTCCTTCAAAGTCTGCTCTCGGCGTCAAGCCTCCACTGGGGTATATGCAATTTACACAGAGTGCTAAATATTGAACAAAACCCACCCATTACACAGCCCACCTGTCAGTTCAGCATGGGAGAGATCAAAGGTCATCCCCTGTCTTCACTCAGAATATGAAGAATCCGTCCTAATCTATAAGAAACAGTGACTTGCAAGTGACATGAGACACTAGTCATTTTTGTTTCAAATCAAGTCTGCTCTGATACTTCCCAAAAGGCTGAAAGAGAAACAGCTAATCGGGTGAAAAGGTTTAGTTTCAGGAGCAAAGAGATCTTGCCAAGGTTAATCTAAGCCCAGGAAAAGAAAAACACCATTCACTCAAAAAGCTAAAGATTTAAGAGACCATTCCAGCCCCCGCAATGTGACACACATTGTCATGAACAGATCTCTCTCTTGCTCTTTCTCTTTCTCCAGAGAAGAAGAGGAGGAGGAAGAAGAGGAAGAGGAGGAAGAGGAGGAGGAGGAGGAGGAAGAAGAGGAGGAGAGGAAGAGAAAGAGGAGGAGGAAGAGAAGGAAAAGGAAGAGGAAGAGGAGGAAGAGGAGGAGAAAGAGGAGGAGAAGCAGCAGCTGTTCTGGTAATTCAACAGCTCCCTTTCCTCCTGAATCACTGCAATAATTGCCTCAATCTCTAGTGGAGACAGGTTTAGTAAACTGCTCTGGACTTGGCCTCTAAGAGTTATTTCCGAGGCACTATCTTCTTTTCCAACATTACTACTACAGACTTCATACTCCTCCACAACATATGAAAACCCCCTCCTTATTTCCTTGCATCCACTCAAATCCCAGCTTTCCTGTCTCATCCTAAACCCTTGAGCCTTCTTGATCAAGTAGAACCGAGCCACTGAGGTTACTGGCTGGGATGAAGGTTTATGACTCCAAACAAAAAGGTATTAAAGTGGAATTTTTAAGAGCTATGGACAATAATATGTCATTTCTACTGCTTCATGAGAAGTCAAGGAAGGACAAGAGAGTCCCACCTCCAGGGTTTCTTGCTGGAATCCTGTCTGCCTAGCTGCTCTGTGCCATCTTCAACTCCTCCTCCCCCAACACTCAGGGCAGATTTCCACACATTCTTGCTTTTCCGACCTATTTTGTGTCTTGCATTCTCCCTCCTGTCATTGTCCTAGACCGACACACACATGCCTATTGTGACCCAAGCAGTCAGAGTAACAGCAGATGAGTTCCAGTTGTGGAACCATTTTGAACTGCTGGGCAAGTTCTATTCCTGGTGTTTTTTCCATCTGTAAAATGAGGATACCAAAAGACCTACCACAAACAGTTGTTTTTGAAAGTCAAATACTAATACAACTCTTATAAAAATGTCTCCATAAAGTTTATACATATATTATTATCATTATTAGATATTCCTCTGAATGGTGTACTGAGTAATTAAATCATTTTCTGTCCTAACAGAATAAAACATGAAATGCTGGCTATGTCCATGGCTCCAATGTTAGTCACTCTTCATTGCTATGAAAAAAAACTGACAAAAACAACTGAAGAGAAGGAGATGTTGATTGAAGCTCATGGTTTCAAAGGTTTCAGTCTGGGGCCAGGCAGCTCCAACGCCTCCAGGGCAGAAGCTAGGCAGGAACATCACAGTTCAAGGACCCTGTGAAGGAAAGCTGCTCCCTTGTGTCAGCCAAGAAGCAGAGAGCATGCCCCTAGTGATTTGCTTCCTCCAACCAGGCCTCTTCTCTCTCTCTCTCTCTCTCTCTCTCTCTCTCTCTCTCTCTCTCTCTCTCTCTCTTCTTTTCTTTCTTTTTTTTTTTTTAAGGTAAGGTCTCTAACTACAGGCTGACCTGGGATTCACTATGTAGTCTCAGGCTGGCCTTGAACTCATAGTGATTCTCCTACCTCTGCTCTCAAGTGCTGAGACTAAAGGTGTGTGCCACCACTCCAGGCTTCCCTTCTCTTGATAATTCATCAGTGGATTAATGCCTCAATGAAATACATTCCTCAATGTCTAAACACATTTCTAAAGCCCATCAGCCTGCAACCAAGACTCTAAGTCATGAGCTTTTGGGGGCATTTTTAGATTTAAACCCTAACAGATCCCTTCAGAGGAAAATGGTATAGGTTCTCTCTCTCTCTCTCTCTCTCTCTCTCTCTCTCTCTCTCTCTCTCTCTCTCTCTCTCTCTCTCCTAAGATAACAGAGCCAATGGTCGCTGAAGCCAAGGTGAGCACCTTGGACAAGAATAGCCATGTTTAAGGATGAGTTCAGCCAGGGAGATAACTTGCTTGAAATATTACCCATTTGGAGAACTTCATGTTGAGTGGGGACAAGCCAGCCTGATCAGAACTTCCCTCTTGGAAAGTCTGAATGCAGAAGGAAAGAAAGTAAGAGACCTGCTTAGAAGGAAAGTGAAAGAGTGGTCAGGAGTGGGGCAATGTTTCATAGTTCGCCATGAAGCCTGGTGATCAGAGGACCCAAGGACGGCATAGATACTAAGATAACTTCCCACATCTCTTTCCTGCTGGTATATCTTCAAGCTCTTAAGAACAATCTCTTAAGCAGTATCCTGTGAAAACGGTTAAACTGTAGATTCGGGGTTCCCTCCCTAGAGATGCTGTCTCGGTAGACTTGGAGCCAGCCCTCGGGTAGGGCCCCTCCCAGGGGCACCTTCCACTGGTCATATTGTGACTGCTTCCCAGGTGGTGTGCAGTGCACAAGCCACCCAGCTGAACGTGGCAGCTGTGGCTAATTCTCATGTGAGTGGATCCAGGTTCCTACTTGGATATCTTGCCATCTACGAGAGCCCACCTAGTTCTTGTCCCCTGCCGGCCATTGCTCCTGTCTCTGTATCTACGCGGGCAAGGGGGCAATACAGGGTGAGGGAAGTTAGGTACAGAAAGAGCCAGCACATTCGTGCTTCATTGTGCACAGTAAGCTTTAATCAAAGGCTCGGAGTTTACTCTAAATATATGTCCCTTCTGAGTGCTGCTGGCTGTGAAGCAATCTGAGTGAAACCAAATCAAAGAGTGCAGAATGAATCGAGGGTGAAAACCTTGCAGCACCCCCAGGCACTGGCATTGTGTTCCTAGCTCCCTGCCCCTCATTAAAAATGCTGCTTTCCCAGTTCCATTCACTGGGGAGGTCTCGATATAGTTAGGGAGTCTTGGAAGACTCCACAGGCCCCTGAAAACATAATTGTGCTTGTAGAGAAAGAATTTATCCTCCACTGGGTGAGCTCAAATCAACAAGTTTTTGCTGAGCACAATTAGGTGCTAATGTGATAGACACACACATACACACACACACGTGTGTGTGTGTGTATGTGTGTGTATGTGTGTGTGGGAACAGACATGAGCTTCCAAGGAGACTGCTATGTGTTGTGGGGAAGTAAGACAGGGAGAAGACATAGAAGGACATTAAAGGACAAGGAAGAGAGTGGGACATCAAGTGCTAAATAGAGCTCAGACACCCAAGAGACCGATGTGGCCACACAGCAGCAAATGAAGAACATCTCAGGACTACCTTTGCAAAAGATTTGAAAGGAGAATTTTCAGGCCAGTAGTTTTGTATTAGACTTCATTGGTGTCCACTTTGCAATCTCTGTATCTAACATTTTATTCTTTTTTTTCCCAGAAGGCATTTCCAAAGAGGATTAGATCATGAGAGCTCTGACCTAATCAATGGTTAAATCCACTGATGGATTCAAACTTGGAATGGATTATTGGGAGGTGGTAGAACTGTGGAAGGTGGGGCCTGGCTGGAGGAAGTCAGTCTTTAGGGACTGTATCTTACCCTGGCCCCTTTCTGCTAGTTCCCTCTGCTTCCTGTTCACCACGTTATGAGCTGCTCTGTCATGCCCTCCTCACCATCATGGGCTGGAACCTCTGAAGTCATAAGCTAAAGTCAATCTTTCAGGAGCTGGGGAGATGGCTCAGTAGTTGGAGGTTCTTCCTGAGGTAGGAGGATGTCATGAGTTTGAGGCTAGCCTGGACTACAGAGTATGTCACAGGTCAGCCTGGTCTGGAGTGAAACCCTGCCTCAAAACAAACACCAAAAGAAGAAGAAGAGGAAGAAGAGGAGGAGGAGGAAGGGGAGGAGGAAGAAGAGGAGGAAGAGGAAGAGGAGGTAAATTCCAGGGGCTGGAGAGATGGCTCAGTGGGTAAGAGTACTTGCTATGTAAGCTTGAGGACCCGACTTGGATCCCCAGCACCCACATAAAACACTAGGCACATAAAAAACTAGGCACAGTCACATGTGCCTGAATCACCAATGATGAAGGGGGAGGAGACAGGAGGATCACTGAGATCACAGGAGGATCACAGAATAACTGAAAAATGGGAAAACAAGGTGGAAGAGTGAGAGAGGAAGACCCAACATCTTCCTCTGGCCTCCTAACACATGTGAAAGGAGTACATGCATCTGCACATACAGACACACCACACCACACTTATTAGATACATACTTATGCATGTATATAGCTCTATGCAGAGATTCCTGAATTTTATCTCAGATTATTGGATCAGAATCTGGTTACTTTAGTGCATGTGTTCAGTTGTTCATGTGTTTTTAACGAGGTGATTGTTACCGGGAAGAGTCTCATTACACTAAAGTTAGAGGCTCCCTAGGCCTGTGGAGATCTGTGTGGCCTTAAATGGTCATGTGATGATGCTGGTATACATCACCTCTGCCTGAATTCAGTTCAGAGCTCATAGCCTAGCTCTGGTACTGTGCCACCTCATCCTCCTTCGTTTTACAAACTTGAGCTGATGTGTTGGTAGAAGTGAAAACTGAGCCGAGAGGGAAAAAAATTAAGAAATTATAATCCAAGAAGTTTACGGGAGAACTATGAGAAGAAAATTGACCCTGAAATAGACCACAATAGTGAGTTCACTGCCAATACATTATCCCTTCTGCTGCATTCTACACCTGTGTGTAAGCCTTAAAACATTCCCTCGAGGCAACAGTGGGGAATTGGGGATAACAACTCATTGTTTGCCCACTAAATGTTGTAACTCATTATGGACAATAAATTTTTTTTAAAAATTAAAAAAAAAAAAGAAAAAGTAAAGTCTTTCACCCTCATTTCTCAGACCTCAAAGGGCTATAGGGCAATAATATTTAGATCAATGTGCAATGTTTATATCATGCGTCTTTATATCATTTACCGTGGCAGGAAGCCCTGGTTCACTCATGCACTCTCTCTCCCTCTCTTTTTGTCTCTCTCACAAATAAATTATTAATAAAAAAAAAACATTCCCTCGAAATGCCTTCATTTGAACTCCAAAGCAACTTTAACCTTGGAAACACGGAAGGGTAAACTTGACAATATAAGAGAATTTTGGCTGCATATTATAACAATAATTTCTCACATTTGCAAAGTAATTTATGATTCAAGCATCCTTTCAAGGCAATATATCACTGAAACTTTGCATAGTTGGAGATAATAAAAAAATCAACATTTTTGATTAATTAGGTAAACAGCAAGCCAGGATTCAGTTGCCTCCCCAAAATAAGTTCTCTCAAATACTAAAAAACTGAAATCTCAAAAAGCAGACCAGAAGACATTTTTTTAGTCAGGATGTAAGAAACCTATAATCTCCAACTCTCAGGCTGGCTTTCTAAGACAATCTTAATCTCCACATATACAGTAGATGGCCAAGGAAGATTTGCCTGAATGAAAATTAGCTCCTATGAGTGAGTCACTGTGTTGGAGTATATAAATTTTGTTAATAAAAGTACCTGTCATAGATCAGGTTCTAGGAGACATGTCATGTCTTAAATCACTTCCTGAATTTATTCAAATCTGCCTGCCAAAGAAAGGCTCCCTCTCAGACATAATGCCTTTGACCACAGATAAAGTCTCTACCATCTGTTTTCACACTAGGAAAATGCTATTTGGATTCAGTGATGAAATAAAAAATCCTTTTCACATAAATCCAGGTCTGCTTCTCTTACCCTGAGATGCCTCCTGCTGAAATTACAAGAAAAAGAACTTTGTTAATTAAAATGATGAAGTGTGAACAGATGTTATTCAAGAATATTGATACATCACCTCCATCTCTGAACTATTAATATTCACATAGCCCTTGGTTTTTGTTTGTTTATTGACAATGAGAGCTTTTGAAAATCAGGGCTTCGGATCTCATCATTTCATCAGGCATTAAATACTTGGGAGGGTGACTTGCTTTTTACAGTTCCTATTAACTCTTCAAGGGTACTTATCACCATGAACTATTTTATTGACATGAGAAAACATGGGCAGATTAGAATCCGAACAAACTAGAGAGAGGAACTGAAGTTTGAGTAGACAAAAGAGACTTCAGGATCATGGTTGGTAAAGTGTATTCTGAAACTTGAATCCCACCTCATTTCTGGCTTCTGCTCTGGGTCCAGGAGAGGACCCTCAAGAGAAATCATAAAAGCAGGGAATATCCTGCTACCTGCTTCATTTCTTCAGCCCCAACGTGGTCCTGATGCTGATTTTACCATTCTCCCTCCACAGGGGAGAGTGTGAGCTGTGCTCCAGGCTTCTTTTCACTGGCCCCACCCACGCAGACTTCCAGGAGAGCTAAGGGATTATCAGGCCCTGAGGGCCAAGGACCAGACTTTCCATCATAGGCACATGGGAGCACACACAATGGAAGAAAAGACACCTGGGAAGAAGAGGGACACAAGGTGGCTCTCCTCACAGCCTTTTGCTTCTTGAAGACAGCATTTGAAGATGGGGGAGACTTCATCCCTGCATCTCTGAAATTTTAACAGCCCAATATCCAGGACAAGATACAAGTCAGAGGTGCTTTCTGCCACCACTACTTGTGACAATGACCCCACCTTTATCTAGGGCTAGACACTCTAGTGTCCCATATCAGGTTAAATACGTGCTTCACACCACCTCTACCATCTCTAGATTACCTCAATGCCGTTTCCACCCTAATCCAGACTTGACTATTCATAGACCAGGGTTGTAATGTACCCATCCACTGCTCTCTCCCTGCCCTCAAAGGTCTCCTCCTAGCATCGTTCTCCTCATGTCCTGCTTCTCTCCTGACCTACAGCTTGAAGAATGGGGAAGAATTAAAAGCACAGATTTTGGAGCCAGTCTGTCCACACTCCAGCCTGATTCCACCACTTAGTAACTCTACTACTTTAGACAAGTTCCTGAGTCTCTGTGCCTCAGCACCCTCATCCTAAAATCAGATAAGACAGTCGATACCCTGTAGGAGTGACCTGAGCATCAGGCAGGGTAATACAGAACTGTGTAGCACTTAGTAAGCACCCAGTAAGTGGTAGCTATTGTTACTGCTGTCACTGGATGGGATCCAAATATCTAGGCCTAGCATTATTGGTTGTACAGTCTATACCCTGGAACTACGCTCTTGAGAC
The DNA here is from genome assembly GCA_004024765.1 of Zapus hudsonius. Lineage (NCBI taxonomy): Eukaryota > Metazoa > Chordata > Mammalia > Rodentia > Dipodidae > Zapus > Zapus hudsonius. Next base: position 20,963 of record PVHP010009421.1, on the reverse strand, counting down.
TGGCAATGGTATCCTCAGGCTCCCTAGCAGCTTCCGAAACAAATTAGAACCCCACTTAAAGTGATAAGCATAGTGGCCAAGGAGTCATTTTTTGCTCTAACCAAGTGAAGATTTAATTTGAGCCAAGAGCCTAGGAAACACACACACACAAAGAGAGAGAGAGAGAGAGAGAGAGAGAGAGAGAGAGAGAGAGAGAAAGAAAGAGAAGGAGAGAGAGAGAGCTGGGAGGAAAGGTGTCTGTCTCCTCTCTGCTGCTCCTAGAGAAGCCAGAAAGGAAGACTTGAGCTGATTATAATCTAATGAGGTTGCCAAGTCACTGTTATTCTCCAATGCAGCATAGTGACTGGTGAGTCTCATGGGTGCCGACTAAGATGATCATAACTGGTAGTGTTGTTATCTGGATCAGACTGGTCAACCTGTACAGGGAATACTTTGAGAACTGTCATCTTCCAAACCAGAGCGGGAGCTGCCTTTGCCACGGAAAAGAAAGTGACACACATGATATTCGTAGGGCAATTCTGATTCACCTATATAGTGCTTCAAATCAGATGCTCCCCCCCCCAAAAAAAAACTCATGTGTTCTGATTTTTGGTTTGTTTTGTCTTTCAAGGAAGGGTGCCTAGCCAAGGCTGACCTGAAATTTACTATGTTGTTTCAGTGTGGCCTCAAACTCGCTGCCATCTTCCTACCTTGGTCTCCTAAGTGCTGGGATTAAAGGCATGTGCCACCACACCAAGCAACTCATGTGTTTTGAATGCTTGGTCCCCAGCTGATGGCAATTTGGGAGTTAAAAGCCTTACTTTAGGAAGTGTGTTTTGGGGATGTTACTGTCAGCTCCTCCTTACCAGAACCTGGCTCACTCTCCTTCTGCTGCTTTCCATCTGCTGTGGCAGAGGTGATATCCAGCCTCTGCTCATGCCATGCTTTCCCCCCGCCATCATGAAGCTCTCCCTGGCCCTGAACCACCCCTGAGACTGTAAGCCAAAATAAAAACTTCCTCCCATCAGCTGCTTCTGGTCAGGTGCTTTATGCCAGCAGTAATAAAATGACTTCAACTATAGGAGATGACTACAGATTGAAAACCATGAAAGGAAGAGAAAAAAGAGGGTAAAATATAGGAAAAATAAACAATGCAGGTGAAATCGGAATTAAGAAGGAGAAATACAACATTTTAAGAAATGAAAACAGGAGCCAGGGAGATGGCTCAGTGATTAAAGGCACTTGCTTGTAAGCCTGCTGGACGGAGTTCCATTCCCCAATATTCATGGAAAGCACAAACCCATGTAAAGCCAGATACTAAGTGGTGCACACATCTGTGACCCCCAAAGTGCCGACTGCAAAAGGAGACGGAGCCAAGAAAATCCAGAAGCTTGCAAGCCAGTTAGTTTGGAACACAGACAACAGCCAAAAATAAATAAATAAATAAATCTACAATTGAGACCGTGTCTCAAAAAGAAAGTGAAAGGAGAGGTTGTCTTCACACGCCCTTATGTACACACACCGCACAATCCACACATAGGAATATTTTTTAAGGAAAAGCAGAAATAAAAGAAAGGGAGGAGAAATAACTAGAGCTAAATGCCAGGGGCTTGAGTGAAGACGTAAGTATACAAGACACATAAGAAAGAACTTGTACAAGAACAACCTGTCTCATTCCAAGCAATGTCATTTGTAAATATTTGTTAACAGGCTTTGGAGTGCTAAGTGGAGAGATAATCTGGCAGAGAAGAACAAGGTACACTGGCCAGTTCCATTCTGGAAGAGAGAGTCCTCTGAGGGTTAGCCACAGCAGCGGGCTGGAGGGGAGTTACTGGGCTTCACTCAGTGTTCTTTCTACCACTTGGAAGCAAGGCAGGTTTAATGTGCTTGGCAACCCTGGACAAACCCTCCCCATGCCCAGAGGAAGCAGGGATCAATCCTGATTGGCTCTAAGGTTTCCTGAGAGGGGTGAAGCCCCAGCAATTCACACACGCTACCAGCATTAGCGGAGGAGACTTCAGCACCATCTGATACACTTTGTAGTGATGGTACAGCCACCTCGAATTGCTGTCTCCACAAAACAGTCACTCAGGGTCACACTACATCTTGGAGAGACAGTGACAGCACCTCTATTTTTGAGCTATCCTTTCCTTATGTGTGAAAAATTTTCACAAAAATATGCACATGAAGACAGCTTATTTTTCTCGCCTCCTTGTAAAGTTTCCATATTAACTACATTTTTTCATTGCTGCTGTCATATACCTGACAAGAAGCAACATAAGAGAGGAGGGATTTACACTGGCCCAGGGTTTGAGGGGAAACAGTATGTCACAGTGGGGAAGGCATGGTAGGGCCTATGGCTGTGGGAATGTGGGTGAGCTCATCACATCCTCACAGATCAGCCATAGGAGTGTGCAGCTGGGCTCCTCACACCCTCACAGACCAACCATGCAGTGTGTAGCTGGGCTCCTCACACCCTCACAGACCAGCCATGGAGTGTGCAGCTGGGCTCCTCACACCATCACAGACCAGCCATGGAGTGTGCAGCTGGGCTCCTCACACCCTCACAGACCAGCCATCAAGTGTGTAGCTGGGCTCCTCACACCCTCACAGACAAGCCATGGAGTATGCAGCTGGGCTCCTCACATCTCCACAGATCAGGAGGCAGACAGGCAAATGCCAATGCTCATCTGGTTTTCTCTTTATTACCCTGTTATTCAGTGTGGATCCCCAGCACACTGGGTATGTGTGTATGGATTTATGCATGGTTCAGCTCACATTCAGGGTGGGTCTTCCCTCCTCTGTTCATTTTCTCTGGAAACAGTCAGACACACCCACAGGTATGTCTACTGGGCGTTTCTAAATCCATTCAACTGACCATGAAGTTTAAACGTCAGTTTAAACACCAGGCCGACTGGAGCTGTGTTGTCGTGGAGCTTCCTTTGAGTGCTTTGTTAAGCCCAGGGCAGGCACAGGGCAGGAAGGGGAACCTGGACTCTGTTCTCCCACTTCTCAACCTCGGGTCCACCACTCCAATGGAGGCAAGCTCATCCCCACCCAGCTCTCCTGCTGGGGCTCTCACTCCGGCCCTCCTCAGCCACTGCAACCTGCTTCCACACAGCTGCCAGGAAGCATGGCACCTCCTCTTCCAGATGCCCTATTTACTGCGCCTGTGGCTTTTCCTTCAGAGCACTTTCCAGAAGGGGAATATCTCTGTGGAATCTCTTTCCTTGTCCATGACGCAGGAACCGCACTCAGCACAGCATCCCTAGCGGCTGGGATTAAGCCTGTTCCATAAGAGCTGGATCTTGGCTCCCTACCTGATCAGAATCTCCAGGATCTGAGTAAAACAACAGCTGCTAATCAAAGGCCCTTGCAGCACGTGACCCAAACCTAGCCGATCAGAAGCCTCTCCTGAACTGAGGTTTCCCAATCTGTCATGGGACTGGTTCTTCTGGAAGATGGCAAGTCAGTGATGGCTCCCAGAAGACATCAGCTATAGAGAAGAAGCAAGAAGACAAAGAAGTCGAGCCATCAAGCAAATGGTAGGTTTGCAAGGAGTAATTCCTCCAGCAGGAATTACTGCCCGTAGGTTGTAGTGACCCAGAGTCCCTAAAGTCCCTTCTGCATCACCTCGTACCTTCTTGAAGCCACAGGCTATGAACAAGAAGATGCCACAGACACCTGACTGAACTCCAGCCCTGGCTCACTCTCCATTTGCTTTCTCGCTTTCTTCCCTCGCTCTCCTCAGTGTGCCCACAGAACTCCCACTGGGCTGCTTTCTGTAGCCACTGGGTAACCTGGCTCCAGATGTTGGAGCAACAAATGCAGAAAATCCAGTGCACACAAACCTCCTTGGTTGTCTCCATCCCAGACACAAGGTACCTCTCAGGGCTCATATGCCCTCCTAGAAGGAAGATCCCAGGTTCAAAGCCATTGTCAAACATCCAAGCTCTGTGATGATTTGGGCTTTTGATTTACTAACGCATATGAAAGTTACTAAAGTCTCCTGTATTTTTTTTAATTAACTAAAAATTTGGGGGGTTTTCTCTCCCTCTTTTTCACCTAGCATAATTCACATGTCTTTTGTGGGGGGGGGAATGCCTTTCCTCACACTGAGCTGTTGATTGAAGAGACCTATGAGGTCCCCAAAACAAGACAGCTTGTGTCAAAGCTCTTGAATACCCTCCCCAGGCCAAAAAAAAAAAAAAAAAAAGACCCTATTGCTGAAGAAACCACAAACTGCTGTCACACAACACAAAGAGACCCTGCTAGATCCAGCATGGAACCAGCTCCCAGATGGTAGCATGTGTAGTGCTGGGAGGCATTGCATGGGCTGCCCAATAGTATTCCAAGAAAGCAGGGAACATAGATATCCAACACCAACCAACGTTACACGGCAGAGACCAGCAAGCCAAGAAGTGCTCATCTGGGCAATAGTGGCACTTAACCTAGGTGGGTAATCAACAGCTTTCTGATTGGCTAAGAGATCTGCTTGTGGCAAGGAACCCTTAGCTGGAACTGGGATCCAAGGCAAATTCTTATGGAGATCAAGAACCTGGATTCCAAGGGGAAGCCCCCTCTAACCATGGACCTACAGAGAGGCTACAGCCATTAGAATCTCACCAAATTAACAATGTTTATCTCATTTAGCCTACACTGATCTCACCCTCTGTTGGGTTAAGTGGGATTAAAGATGCAAACCACCGGCAGCCCATCTAATGCCTTTTAATAACTGATTGATTTGTGTAAACATAGTCTGTGATAAACTTCTTTAATCATTATCCTATTGATAAGTTTTGGGATTTTTTCCTTCTATTTTGTGCTAATACAAGCAATGCAATAATAAACATACATCTTTGAACATATATATGAGTAATTATACAAAATAAATTCCAGGAAGTGAAATGGCAGGACAGCCACCATGTAATTGCCCTCCCAAGAATCCACTTCCCTATCAACAGTTTATCATTGAGTAAAAAGATTCGTTTTGTAAATCTTTGCACAAATTACGTTTTCCAAGAGAAGGAAGCAGGATTATCACTGGGAGTTCACATCATTAATCAATTAAGTGCTGAAGTGTATCAAGTCTTGAACTGGTTATTGGATGATGAACACATGAGTAACTGAGCCAGGACGCAACAGTAATTCCAAGTGAGATTCAAGCTTGTGTTGGGTCTGGTGGGCAGAGGACAGCCCCTCTTTGGGAATGTCAGCTTGGGGCTCTGTGGTTTAAAGGAGGTGTGTTGGGTGTCAGGCTCTATGCAAATCTGACTGTCATGAATATAGACCACCATTCAATCTTCAGCCATGGGGGGGGGCAAGGTAGAACTTTCTACTTCCTGTGTTCTGTTGAGGTGATGTCACCACATGTCCATGGAGCCTCTTTCTTTACATAAACATATCAACCTCACTGTTACACGCGGGTGAGGGGACAGAGCACAGCCACACTTGGTTTCTGCTGGATTCTAGAACTGAACATGAACATGACCCGGTATTTGGGGTCATCTCAGGAAGAAGACAAAGTCAAAGACTTGTGCTTTGAAACCTAACTCTGCCACTTCACAGCTAGGCAGGTGTCAAGTTCAACTCTCAAGAGCCCTTGCTTACCGTGTTGCTAAAATTATACCTCACGAGATTCCCATGACAAAAGGGCTAGCCCATGGCTCATGTAAACCCTGTAGGAACAGCATTCCAGATATTCTGAGAGCTGCAGAATTAGCCTCTGTATGTGGGCACCTGAAGCAGAATAAAGGATTCCAGTGATCCTCTATTTACCAGTAATTTACTTTCAACACCGGCTTTAGAACCCTGAGCACCTAACATTAAGTTACCATGGTCAGCCTTCAAGCAGAAATTTTGGAAGAAGAATTTTGGGACAAATCCACCCTAGATTTCTTTTCTTTTATAGGTACATTTTATAAATGAAATGGGTAAATGAGAAAGGGGTAGGAATAAAAAGTTTGTTTCCATATTTCATTATCTCAATGACCCTAGAAAGGCAGCAGGTGAAAACTTTAGGTAGGGCGTGGGGCTCTAGCTCGGCTGGTAAAGTGCTCCATCACAACCATGCTGAGCTCAATCCCAGAACCCGTGTTAAGAGGCCAGGTGTCAGTGGCTTCCACTTTGAATCACTAGCCGGTCAGGGTAGCCTAACTGAGGAGTTTCAGGCCTGTGCGAAACCATCTTGTCTCAGAAATGTGGAAGGCATTCCTGAGGGCAACACCAAGGTTGTCCTTTGACACACACTCATGCGTGTATTCTCACCCACACACACATATGCATCCCACACACACAAACACATGTGTGCACACGCACATACATACACACACGTGTAAAAAATCTTTAGGCGAGGGGCTGGAGAGATGGCTCAGCGGTTAAGGCACTTGCCTCCAGTGCCTAAGGCCCCAAGTTCAATTCCCCATTACCCACATAAGCCAGACCCACAAGGTGGTGGCCCTGGTGCGCTCTCTCTCTCTCTCTCTCTCTCTCTCTCTCTCTCTCTCTCTCTCTCTCTGCTTGAAAATGAATAAATAAAATATTTTTAAAAAAAGAACTACACAGTCATTTCACTTAAAAAATCTTTAGGCGAAACTTGTCTTCCTTGACATTAATTCATATACTATAAAATAAATGATTTCAAAATATTTTTCACCTCAGACCATTAGTGACAAAGGTAACTACCGTTTGCATAAAAATCAATGCCTACAGCCTTGGAAGGTTATAAAGAAGTTTTTACATGTGGATAAAGAGGATACCATAATTTACTAGTTAATGCTTTAGCCATCAGTAGAAGATCTTGGATAAATTCCAGATAGATATTTGGTTCATGATTAAATTCTACTTATTTGTAAATGAAAGATCATTCCAACATCTACCACCAGAGGGCACTGATGCAAAACTAAATCACAAATGTGCGTGCCCCCAACACACACACAGTATCTGGCCTTACTATCATTGGAATGCTCATTAAATAAAGTTATTCCTCCCTTCATTTGAGCAAAACTTTGAATTCAAATATATCATATTAGCATTGACCTAAAGCACAATGTATGACTACATGCAACCACAGCCTAAAGACATATGATTCCAGATTAATATATGTAAATGTTTTCTTATTAAAAATAGCAATGTATAAAATTATAAATAGAAAAGAACCAGGAACAGGTTCAGAATGACCAGAGCTTCATCTCGTGCACTCCCGTCTCTGCACTTGCTGGTTCTCACTTGGGGTTTAGCACCTAGTAAGCTCCTGCAAAGCTGAGCTACAAAGAACAGGACATCCGGACACCTGAATTCCAATCCCAGCTTTTCTCCATAAGACTTCCAGAAAGCCTCGAAGCCTCATGTTCCCTGCCTGTAAAATAGAAGCAATCATAGCTTGAAGAACCGTGGTGATGTGGTGAAGTATAGATTTTGCTGATAACACTCCCCCCCAACAATCTGAGTCACATTGATGGGGATGACATGTGAAATCCATGTACATTAAGATACTAAGAAAGAAGTAATATTATTCCTACATTACAGATATGGAAATTGAGGCTAAATAATATGGAAGGTCCTAGAACTAGGAAGTAACGGGAAGGGATACAAAGTTCACATTATTTTTACTCTACACATTTGTCATGGTTTAATCTAGGTTTAATCCCCCACAAATGAATGTGTTCTGAATGCTCCATCCCCAGCTAATGGCAATTTGGATATTAGAACCTCATTGGAGCTGTGTTGTTGGGGGTGGGCTTATGGGTGTTATAAGCCAACTTCCCCTTGCCAGTGTTTGGCACACCTTCCTGATGCTTTTTGCTGTTTGCAGTGCTGTGGCAGAGGTGATGTCCACCCCTCTGCTCATGCCATCATTTTCCCTGCCAGGATGGAGTTTTCCCTTGAGTCCATAAGCCAAAATAAACCCATTCCTCCACAAGCTGCTTTTGGCCACGTTCTTTCTGTGCAGCAATGAGACAAGTTGACTACAACACACTGCCTCCCTTTGGGGGGCAAATGAACATTTTGCATTTCTTTTTTTCGCACCTCCAAGGCTGACAACCATGGCAGATTTCCAAGAAATGAACAGCAAAGATGCCAAGTACTGCGTATGCGTAGCAGTGTCTGCAGGGAATGAAGTGCTTTGAGTGATCAAAAGAACTTGAGCAAATCAAGGAATTGTTACCATTACTATTATTATTATCAACACTGCTATGATTAGATGCATTAGCAGTACTGCAGATTGAAAGGTAGCCATACACAAAGAGTATACATACTTCAAGCTAAAAGGTGATAAATTTTCAGGAAACAGAAAAAGGACTTGAGCTGAGGCTCAAACAGCTCAGAGTTTCTGAACTGGGACTAGTTGGGTGTGTGCATAAACAAGAACCAAGAAGGGCACTGTGACACACTCAGGGGTTTGCTGGTCGAGCACCCCAGTTGTAGCTACACTTGGGTGAAGGACAGGCAGTGAGTGACAGGGCCCCCAGGAACCTGATTTGGGGAGTCATGTTGAATTTCAGAAAGGCAGAACCTTTCCCTAGCAAACCCCACTGGAAAGGCTGAACTTAAAGTGGCTTCAGCCCAGGAATGAGAGAGAAAGGTGTAATCACTATTAGCTTCCCAGCTCTGTCTGCACCATCCCTGCCCCCATCACAGCCCCTCGCCATCAGGGATTGTCTCTGTCTCTCCAGTGCCAAGACTAATAGCTTGCTCAGTAACTCTCTGAAGCCTGAAAAATAAAGGCTTTGCTCTCCCCACCACCAATACAGGAAGAGGCCTTGCCAGCATCTGTCCTGAAGCATCAACGTCAAGTGCTTCGGGCGGCAGCACCCTCTGAGCCCTGGGACCCGTGCTTTCTGGCTGCACAGGCGGTAAGAGGCGCAGGCTGAAGCTACTCCAGCAGACCAGACAGAAGCTAATCACAGCAACCTGAACCTGCCATGACTAACACGCTGATTTCATTTCCAATGTTTGTTTGTTGACCTACAGAAATCTAATCTAGCGGCCTCACGGGCCAGGCCTCCAGCGGGGCTCTGGGAGCTATGTCTGTATGCAGAGCAATTTCACAGGCTTGAGTCTGGGCATCGGAGGGTTGCATGGCAGTACCTGGAATAGAATCCACTTGGAAAGATGTCAATTCTGTGGGGAATGTGGTTCAACTTGGGCACGACATGAAAGGCAGGAAGCAGGCCATGGGAAGGCTGGAGCCACTGAAGGCTTTCCAGCATGAAGGTTAATTTGTGGGGATAATGACAGCTCCCTTCACCAAGAGCCTACTGTGTATCATGTCCTCTCCACACGTTTCCACATCTATTTTACTCACCTTTGTGGGGCGTGTGTCATTGTTCCAGTTTCAGGGGGGAAAAACTGAGCCTCTAGATGGTTAAATAACTTGCCTGCAGTCATATTGTAATACAATCTAGACATCCCCATCCCCAAAACTCCAAAACTTGAAATGCATCAAAGACTGAGATATTTTGATCCCTGATCATGACATCACAAATGGAAAATTCCACACCTGTCCTCATGTGACTGATCACTGTGAAAAGACAAGCACATTAGAAATTCCTACTGCAAGAAGACAAAACCTTGAAAGAAAGCAGTAGCGACATCAAAAAGACACATTTCAGGGCTGGGGAGATGGCTCAGTAGTTAAGGCACTTGCCTCCAGTGCCTAAGGCCCCAGGTTCAATTCCCCAGGACCCACATAAGCCAGACCCACAAGGTGGTGGCCCTGGTGCTCACCCTCTCTCTCTCTCTCTCTCTGTATCTCTCCCTCTATCTCTCTGCTTGAAAATGAATAAATAAAATATTAAAAAAAAAAAAAAAAAAGACACATTTCAGGGAGTTTGCGAAAACATGTGCCCTCAATCATGAGGACCAGGGTTTGGATCCCTCAGAATTTACTTAAGTGCCTCATGGGATCCCAGTGCTCCAGAAGCAGAGACAGGGGGTCCCTGAGCCAGCTAGCCTAGACAAATCAGAGCTCTGAGTTCAAGGAGAGACCCTGCCTCTGTAAACAGAGTGAATGAGGAAGACACCTGATGTCGACCTCTGGCTCCACATGAAACTCAGAAAACATGACATGGGCTTGCATCACACTTCCTGAAACTATTTTCATTTTACACGCATACATGTCTATCGTTAGACAGAGATGCCTTTCTGTGAGGAAGTATGCAGGTGTGTGCGGAGTGGATTGTGTGAAATTAAAATCCAAGATGCTAGCCATCTACTGTAATTCCTCTGACCTCCATGGCCTGTTTTTGGCCCAAAGTATCAGAGAGCTCCCAGGGAAATCCCTGAAAGATGAGGAAGAACTGTCATCGGATCTCACTGCTTCGTTGGCTGTTTCCACACAGCCATTAAGGATGAGTTTCAGGGCACAATTAGAAGCTGTCCCAATGGCCTAACCCCCAAGAACAGGAGTCTTCCTTTCAGCAGCCTCCCTCCACCCCCTACAGGAAGGGGAAAAAACATACAGAAGTGGGATAGTGGGATCAACAGCTTCAGGCAAATCTGGGGAACACATTTAATTCCCATTCACTTAGCTCAGAGGCACAATAGCACGAAAAATTTGCTAGAAATATTTCTCCACAAATAATCAATTCTGAATGTTTTCATATACTAGCCTCTTGTTATGATTGTAACAAATGTGGACTTTAGCCGTTCTATGTGATGGGTTTATTACTCCACACACTGCCAACTCCCCAGAGATTGTCATTTAATTAAATGCAGAGAAGTATTCATGGATAGATTTCTAATTTACCGTTTCTATGCCAAGAGTCTCAGAGGTCTCATTTCCGCTTAGAAAACGTTACTGCCGCAAAAAGAGAGATTAATGAAATTAAATGGCTACTATCTTTTCTAAGGCTGAGACTTGCTCGTATGTGAACTCTGGATTTGGGACATAGGTCAGAAGTGCACCCTGTCCACAGGGAAATCGCCTTCCCCCACAGGCCAGCACACACCCACCGGCAGCATTCCATGCAGAGCTATTGCAGGGCTGCTGGAAAGGTAGTACTTAAAGCTCTGGCCACCTATCTCCTCTGTCCACTACACTAGAGGATATTCCTGTAAACCCGATGAAGGGTCCCTTGTCAAGACCTGTGGAAGCATGTGGGCTTTCACAGAGGGTGTGGGCAGCACTGTGAGGTCCAAGGGATGGTTCTAACTTCTGGTCCTCCTGGCGGGTTTCCTTGACTTTCTAAGGCCTCCTGGGTGCAGTGTTGGACAACTGAAAACAGAAATGGAGCCTTATAGCCCCCATCTTGCACGCCCATCCTATCCTGGAGTCCTTCTCTATGGCGCACTGGGGCATGCATGGTAATGCCGGGCTTTTTACCTGGGTCGCAGGGATCAAACTAAGCACCTCATCTTGAGCATTGAGCCCTCTCCCCAGCCCTAAAAGGATCTCTTTGTGAGGTACTCGAGTCCTGAAGCCTCACCCAGTAGCCTCAGCACCCTGCGACTTCTGTAATCCTGGCTGTCCCTCCCTCCGCTTCTCGCTGCCCTTCCTCAGACAGGGACATCATCTCGAGTTTAACCTGCCATCATCTCTCCTAACTGATGTTCTCCCCAGCACATCCACACCCCACATGCTCTCCTCTTCCTTGCTCTAAAGGTCAGTTTCCCTTCAATTTCAACGATCCACACCCACCCTGCACACTCCTTGATCTGCCATTGACTCCCAAGCTTCCAACGGTGCCCAATACCGACGACATCTCCACACTCATCATCCACTACCTCACTTCCATTCCTGGGGTTTCCTATGTCCCACCCTTGGGCCGGGAGATGCCACATAACCTTCCAATCCCCATCTGCTACCTCCTTCCTGAAGGTGTTCCTGACCCCTACCATCCACTCCTTCCAGCAAACATGTACTAGGTACCCACCCACCCTCTTCTAGGCCCACGTGGCTCTTCACACCCTCTGGCTGGTAGTGAGCTAATTGTGGACTCCCCCTAACCACTAGCATCTTACAGGATCACATTCAAATCTGTTTTCTTATAGCATTTAGGACAATTCTCTGGGTGTAAGCCAGATGCTCAGGAAATAGTGAGCACCGACATGCAGGCAAACAACATATATTTGTTTTCCTTTCAAAAAGAGTTGGATGATTTTAAATTGTCATACTCATTAATAAAAAAAAAAGGTATTCTGATGTGTATGTAGTATGTGGGGTGTGTGTGTGTGTGTGTGTGTGTGTGTGTGTGTGTGTGTGTGGTGTATGCATCTGTGTGTGAAGAGCTCATGTCCTGTGCACAAGCCTCCAGAAGCCAGAGGAGGAAATCAAGTATCCTCCTCTGTCATTCTTTGGCCTGACTTTGCCCAGTCAGTCTCTCGATGAGCCTGGAGCTTGCTGCTGTTTTTCAGTTAGTCTGGCAGCCCAGTGAGTCACAGCAATCTTCCCATCTCTGCTCCATCCTCAGTGCTGGGGGTTATGCTGTGCTTTTTACATGGGTGCTGGGGCTCGAATTCAGATCCTCATGCTTCACAGCAAGCAACTTTTACCTGCTGAGCCATCTCCCCAATCCCTAATAAAGTATTTAAGACAAAGCAGTGTGCTAAGAGTTTAGTGATCTCATTCAAAATAAAGTAACTAAGCCACCTTGCCCATAGATATGAGCCAGCACTTTCGAATTTGATCATTCTAATATATATTGTGAACATAGATATTGTGACTTAATATAACCCAACCATCGGATCCCAGCTTTGAAGTCCCCACCTCCCATTCTTTGTCCTTTTCTTCTGCAGAGTTGTGTGTGTGTGTGTGTGTGTGTGTGTGTGTGTGTGTTTTATAGCCCTTAAAAAACCCTCAAGTTGGTACTGAATTTTTGGCACTTGCAAACTTATCACTGTAAAAAAGGAAGACAAAAGTAATAAGCAGACCCAGATTTGTGTTCAGTGCCCAAAAAATATGCAATTTTTCCACTTTAATCTGATCCAGCCAAATGGCCAGTCCAATGTGCAACATATGTCCAGCCAACTGGTTGGTGTCCATGCATTTAGTTCCTTCTGTAGATTAATGAGATTATGGCATTGTTAAAAAGAGGCAGAAAAATGCTAATTTGACATCTACCAAGATAAACTTTACAGTTTGGGGGCTTTCTGCATTTTAAGACATTTTTAATTACTTTGTTATGTTGTGCCAATGAGAACCATATGCCCATTCGTGTCCCTCCGCGGCTGTCTCCACAGTCACCTGCACACTCCCAGGCTGCACACACTGTGGGGACCTTGTCTCTCGTAGCCTCTCTTAGAGTATGTGAAAGTAAGCCTCTCCTTCTACCAGTGCAGGAGCCCTCTGGGGAAAGCCATTTCCAGTGAAAATAAGTCACCTACCTACCAGAGCTGCAGAATGAACTGGCTATGAAAGACCGAAATAGAAGCACTCGACACAGGTCCATCCCCCCCACCCCAGGACTGAGGAAAAACTGGAATTTCATTCATACAAGGTACACTGTCTACACTGAAAATATCATTGGTGGGCCCTGCGATTTGTCACTGGGCTCTGTGCTGTTGTGCTGCCCGGAAGGGTGCTGGGAATGATTGGCATGTGCTAACATGCCGGATATTATTCTGTCCTTTACAAATGCATCTGAACACCCCAAACTGCACAGAAGAGTTGTGCCTTCTGCTCTGATCCCACATCTCCTGCACGGGGCTGGTCTTGCAGTGCTCAGGGTGACAGGATGTGTCATGTCTCTCTTCAAAGCCTTTCCTAAGCATCCATTTGGCATTGACAACTAGAACCTCAAAAAAATAAAAATATCTGGACTTGGCAGCATGCTTCTGTAATCCTAGCACTTGGGAGGTGTAGGCAGGAAGGTCAGGAGTGGGCTACATAGTGAGTTCAAAGCCAGCCTGGGCTACATGAGATTCTAGCGCTAATAAATGCATACATATAAGAGGTCAATACATACTTACATAATTGCATAAATAAATAAAATTGCTCATGCCAATCCATCAAAGCTGGCTGTGGCTTAGGCATCATTTTAGGTGCATTATCTTTATGAACTTAATCTTCTGTAGGCAAGACAGACACTATTGCTATCATCTCTTACAGTCAAGGAATTGAAGACATAGAAATGTTAAGTAACCTGTCCAACGTTACCCTGCTGGATACCCTGCTAGAGTCAGGATTTGAAATCAGGCAGTTTGGGGCAAAGTGCACTCTTAGTCTATAAAAAGAAAATGATGAATGAAAGACAGCCATGCCACTGGAAATATAAAGATGAAAAGAACAAGCTGGTGTTTCCAAATTCTCTTGAATTGAATTGAAGGAGTTTATTTACCACAAATGGGTTTTAATATTTTAGGGTTCCAAAGTATGACATAATGGTGTTGATGTTTAGTTAAATACTGGAGTGATGGCAAGCCTCCAGCGAGGAGGTAGATGAGAAAACAATGTGAAACTAACCCACGCAGAAGCACCTCAAAGCCATCCAGCAAGAACACGGGCGGCAGTGATGACAGTTTTTCTTCCCCACATAGCACCTGCTCCTTTTCCCAGATGGGAAGCTGCCACCTGCCTTTCCCGTGCCTTGCTTTTCAGAAGGCAATAGAAGGTTCCAGGTGCAGCAGTGGCTGCAGCAGGAGATGGGGTCAAGGCAGGAAAAGGGAGACGTGTGGTCAAGAGGCAGGAGCTGTGGTCCACCTGTAATCCCACCCAGCCAGGAGGAGGAGGAGGGAGATAGGGCACCCCTTTCTTTACTGGGGCTGCTGTAGTCCAGGGAAATGGAAACTGGATGTTCCTGTGGTGCCAAGGAAGTGATAGAAAGACAGAAGTAAGTTGAACAAGACCTCATATCAAATTCCAGTTGTGCCACTTTCTGGTTATGAGACACTCATCTGCCCATACTTTGTTCAGATGCTGACTTCCTTCATTCCTCCCCTGGTGGCCTTAAGTCTGAGTCTGAGCTTTCTATGACGACCTTCAGGAACTGCTCCTGCTTACCTTTCCAGCTGTGTTTCTCCCTCAAAAATTGATATTGCAGCCAGAATCAGCATCCAGAGACCATGTTATTCTCACCTCTTAACCTGTGCACATTCTGTTCCCTCAGCCTGAAACTCTTCCCTCACCACGTCACCTTCCAGGTCACACGCAGTGAGTGTCACTTTCTCTTAGGTGCCTCCCTGTTTTATGGCCCCCATGCTTGCTCTCTCAGAGACAGAGAAGCCGGCATTGTAAGATAGTTTGATGGGTTGGGTGCTTGTTCCTCGGTGTGTCTCTGCACTGGGCGCTCACTTTCCTGCTATCAACTCTGATTGTATCCTATTGCACCATTTCTCTTAGCTCTTTCCTGCTGGATTGTAAACTCCGGGAGGGCAGCTTAGTCTCTATCATCTAAAATAAACAATAAATGTGGCTAAGTTGATAAATATCTCTGTACCTCAGTTGCCCCTTGTACAAAATTAGGGAAACAGTATTCATCTTAACAAATATATATGTAAGGGGCTGAAGAGATGGCTTAGCGGTTAAGGTGTTTGCCTGCAATGCAGAAGGACCTCAGTTCCATTCCCAAGTGCCCATGTAAAGCCAGACAAATATATATGTAAGGAGATGAGGAAGTGGCTTACTGGGTAAGAGTGATGAGCTAAGTTCAGGTCACAAGAACTCATGTAAAGCCGAGCACAGTAACGCACAAGTCTGCAATCCCGGTGTGCCTATAGCGAGATAGGAGATGAAGACAGGGGACTCCCTGGAAGCCCATGGGCTAGCTAGCCTGGTGTACACACCATGAGAAATCAGTGGAGGGGCTGTAGAGTTGGCTTAGCTGTTAAGACATTTGCCTGCAAAACAGAAGGACCCGAGTTCGATTCCCCAGTAACCATGTAAAGCCAGATGCACAAGGTGATGCATGTGTCTGGAGTTCTTTTACAGTAGCTGGGGGCCCTGATGCACCCATTCTCTCTCTCTGTCTACCTCTTTCTTTCTCACTCTCTCTCGAATAAATAAAATATTTTTAAAAATTTAAAAACAACAGAGACCTCAAATAAAGTGGAAGGGGATGATTGACATGCAGAGCTGCCCTTTCACTTCCACAGCAGGCTACCACCATGGCACACGTGTGCCCACACACACACACACACAGATTTTTAAAAAATGAAATCTAGATGAGAATTAAATGAGATCATATTACAAAAATTCCTGACAGAAGATAAAAATCAATAAACAGAGCTATATTGTCCACTCAACATTAATCTTCACTTCTGATCACATTTTAAGCCCTAAAGAAAGTGTGTATTCTGCAGGCTGCCTACACCCCATTTCAGAAATACATCTCCTCACTTGAAAATCCCTAGAAAAGAGGCAGCACTGGGCCCTCTGACAAACACCCATGTTTTCAGGGCTTTTTTAGTTAGTCGATGAAGATTATGTATTCATCATCCACATATGTTATATATTCAAGTACGCTGTTCACATAGGTCTCTTGATATTCAACTAATAAAATCAGCTGGGTGTGAGAGCACACACCTGTAATACCATCAACTGGGAAGCAGAGACCAACTGCAAGTTCAAAGCCAGTTTGGTCCATGTAACAAATTCTAGGCTAGCCAGGACTTCACAGTGAGACCTTGTCTCAAAATAAATTAATGAATGGAAAATAAAATCTTACACACAACCACCAGAGTCATTTCTAAGAGAAGTTTATTCATGGTTCTCTCTCTCTCCAAACATTTTCAAGGGATAAAGAAATAGTTAATCATTCACACACCAAGGGCTACCTAGTGCCTGTGACAGCGTGAGGCAGGAAGACCAAGACGGATGAGACTTGGCATGTGTTCCTCGGGAGTTCCCCATCTTTTGATAGGAACTGGGCACAATATAGTAAGAGGATCAACAGAAAAATTTGGGGTAGTACCATCGCCTCCCAGAAGAGGGAGGTAGAGAACAATCTAGACAGACCTTGGCTTTCTAGCAGGCTATGTCGAATAAGACTTCTGTCCCATTGCTCTCATTCTGTCCTCTGGAAAGATGAGGAACAGTTCATCGGCATCCTCCTCATAACTGTCTTTGTCCATCATAAAAGAGAAGTCACTGAGGACATGATTCTGGTCTGAGTATCTTAGTCAGCGATGTCCACAAGACAGGACTTGGAATCCACAGTTGAACTAGCAGGACTTCTAAGCAACGGTAGTTTCCTTCACAGGCTACTTCAAGTACTGGTCCCCAACTCTCACAATACTTTATTTTGTATCTTAAAGAACAAGACCCAAATAAGATTTAGTATCAGTAATAATACAAAGAGAATAAGCATGAATTCTCTTGTGCAATAAAGAAGATTCCTTGCCGGGCGTGTTGGCAAACGCCTTTAATCCCAGCAGTCGGGAGGCAGAGGTAGGAGGATCACCATGAGTTCGAGGCCACCCTGAGACTCATAGTGAATTCCAGGTCAGCCTGGGCTAGAGTGAGACCCTACCTCAAAAAAAAAAAAAAAGATTCCTTATCTGTAAGTGCAATAAAATGCCATTTTTCTGTCTTGCTAATGAGGAGAGCACACGTTCTGAACATGGTTTCAAAGAGAGGCACACTGAGGGATCCAATGCCAGGAAACACTGGGAACAGGTGCACACGACAGTCCTCTAACAGCTGTGAGCCCAGTGCTCAGAAAGGCGTCTCTGACCAACTCCCAGTCCTGAAGGCCCAGCCATGGGAACCCTCCTGAGATAAGAACACTACGATCTTTTTATTCACAGGGAGCAAAGTTTCTGAAAACCACTTAATACTACTCAGAACATAGCCTAGTGAAATGTAAGTCATAAAATTTGCAGGTAGCATGGAGTTCCTTCAGATCCCATGAGGGATGGCCCAAGGGCACTGGCCCATGGAGAAGGAGTATTGGTTTGCTGAGTTGCCACAATAAACTAGGTGGCTTCAGCAATCAAAATTTATTTGTCACACTCCAGGAGACTAGAAGTCAATATCTACTTGCTGGTAGAGTTCTCCGTGGATGGTAGCTGAGCCTCTTCAGTCTGTCTGCCCATGGTTGTTCCTCTAGCTAAGTCTTGATCCATTCTGGTGGAAACACCCATCATATTGGATTAGGACTCATCTCAATCGACCTTACTAGAAACCCAGGTTTCAAATACAGTCAATGTGTGACAGGTTAGAGAAACTGGGACCCAAAGGTAACCAGGAGTGTCCTTGGATTTGTGTTTGCAGGCAGGCTATGGTGAGGGGACTCAGGGTTCTTTCCCATGTGAACCTTTTTTTTCCTCCTGATGGGAGCCCTCTTACATCCTCCCTTCTTTCCCTTGCTGGGCTGGCCAGCACAGATTTTTATAGATGTGTGGCTAAAACCTCTCCCACGTGCTCTCTCCTCACTAGTAACTGGAGATCTCTGTAACTTCTCACTTATTTTTAAATAAAGTCTCCCACTATACTTTATCCTCTGGTGGTCTATATTTTTTAATTATTTAATTTTATAGAACAAGAATCCAGGTATTCTTAAATTTTAAGGTGCATTGGAATTGGCTGGGAACCCCAACTTTCTGGGAACCCCAGCTCTCTCGTTACAATGGTGTCAGGTATTAGGGGATAAGGTTTCAACATAGGCAACAGTTCAGCCCATAAAGAGGAGGAGAAAGGAAATTTGAAGTGAGGAAAGGCGTTTCACTGATGGGAATCCACCCTTATAGACACTAAAGTGGGTCTGATCATGGAAGTCCCCCGGTGGGGGGGGATCAGCACTGAAGAACTATAGCCACCACCTCTCTGTTGGCAACTTTCACTCCTAAATATGCAGCCATGACCTCCCTCCCTCTCACATTCCAGCCTGACATTACTAGTGGCCTACTGGACAGGTTCCATATGGACAACCTGTCAACGCTTTACACAAACAGGAAAATACAAGCTGAACTCATCTCTGGTTTCCATATTGCCTTGTCCAACCTTCCAGGAACTTTTAATCTTCCCTCCCCTACCTAAATGCAAGATGCCACCCAGGCCCTTGGCTCTGGATTTCTTGTGGATTTTTTGTTTGTTTTTGCATCTATTCCCTTTTCTCTGATCAAATGCCTTCACTTTCCTCCAGTCATTATTATCAGGACTACTAAAAATATTCTCTGACAGACCCGCCACCAAGCTCTCCTTCCACCAACCAATCTAGTCTCACTTCTCGATTGGATGAATCTGAATAGACACCGTTTTTTGTTTTGTTTTTGCTTTTTTTATTTTTTTGGTGTGTGTTTTAACTTTTATTTATTATTTTTGCTATTTAGTTGCAAGAAGAGAGAACAGACAGACAGACAGACAGACAGACAGACAGACAGACAGACAGAATGGGCACACCAGGGCCTCTTGCCACTGAACAGGAACTCCAGGCTATGCACCACTTTGTGCATCTGGCTGTAAGTGGGTACTAGGAAATCATACCCAGCCATAAGATTTTTGTTTTGTTTTGTTTTTCAAGGTAGGGTCTCGCTCTAGCCCAGGCTGACCTGGAATTCACTCTGTATTCTCAGGGTGGCCTTGAACTCATGGCGATCCTCCTACCTCTGCCTCCCGAGTGCTGGGATTAAAGGCGTGCTCCACCACGCCCGGCCATAAGATTTTATAAGCAAGTGCCTTTAACCTCTGAGCTATTTCTCCAGCCCCATAGACACTGTGTGTTTGTTTGTTTTTTAAATCATGAACCTAGCTCTAACCCTTCCATGACTCCCCACTATCACAGTAAAAAGTTTCAACTGCCCTTTCATGTCCCAGAGTTCCCTCTTCCCCTGGACATTCAGAGGAAAAGTGGAAACCAAGGAGGAACCACATCTCCACAAACCCTCCATTCCACAACGCTCCAGCTACAAACCTGCATACTCACTGCCGCCTTATCACATGGCAAGTATACGCTCTGCTCATGTGTCCAACATTTCTTCTTCCCCTGCTCCAAGCCCAGCCTGCCTCCTGCTCTCTGAATCAACACTACCACCTCCACTGCTGACCTTTCCTGACTGTCAGGTTGTCTCCCACCAACTCTTGGCCATTTAGCACTAAGTGTGAAAGCGTTTTCATATTTTTCCCTATTCTGGTGTGGTGTCTTAGTCCACAGCATATTTGTGAGTGTGCCTTACTCCCCACACTCCCCAAGGACAGACACCATATGATTCCCATGACACATAATAATAATCGTTCAAAACATTCATTGAGAGCTTGCTGCTACCACGGGTTATTTTCCAGCATTATCTTATTTGGTTAAGATGTCAATCCAATAAGGTAGGTATTATTATCCTCACTTTACAGATAAAGATATTGTGATTAAAAGAATTAAATAACTACCTGGAATTAACTGTAAGTGGCAGAGCTAGGATTCAAACACAGACCCATGACCAGTAAATTCTGCTGTGAACAGAAGTTTCCAGAAAGTGCAACATCCTCTGAAGGACTTGACCTCCTGCAGAGGTGGAACTCTGCAAAGCAAGAGCAAAACTTACCTGGGCTACATCCGTCCCTTAATTTAGCAAGTCAATTGCCCACCTAACATCCTGATCACATATTGTCATTTTGAAATATAAAAACAGACCCCTGCTTTGCTAGAACTATCAAACCTTCATGAAGTTGTTAACACATTGTGCCATGGAATTGGGGTTAGCTAAATCCAGGGCCATGGCCACTCGTATTTGGCTTCAGAATAAACTACCTCTTATCCCCTTTGAGATGAGAGCTGTGTCTTTTGTGTTGACACTGCTAATAATAGTACCTTTCATAGAGTAGGCACTTAACATGTTTATGAATTACTGAAGGCTCTTCTTGCTACCAAAACAAGCAGGAAACTGTGGCAGGCAGAATGATGGCCCCAAAGATCTCCATATTGTAATCCTAGGACCCCAGGTGAATACATTAAATTGCAAAGAGGAATTAGGTTTACCAATCACAGGACCTTAAAATAGGGAGATCATCCTGGGCTCTCTGGATGGACCCAATGT
Source organism: Zapus hudsonius (assembly GCA_004024765.1). Classification (NCBI taxonomy): domain Eukaryota; kingdom Metazoa; phylum Chordata; class Mammalia; order Rodentia; family Dipodidae; genus Zapus; species Zapus hudsonius. The sequence goes on along the minus strand of PVHP010009421.1, from coordinate 80 downwards.
AATCTCAAGGGTTCTTAAAAGAGAAAGAGGGAAATGGAAATAGCCATCAGTGGTGATGCAATGTGAGAATTTGATATGCT
>PVHP010009420.1:19320-50560 GCA_004024765.1 Zapus hudsonius | reverse complement strand
CTATGACATGTACTTTTGTGGATTTAGCAATCACCAGGACATGTTAATATTTTACTTGCAAAAATAATACTTTGCTGTCATAAAAACATTTTTAACTATTTTTAAGATTAGTTCACATTCTGTTATCTTTGTTTTGCTGCTTATATTTCTGAAATGTATATAGTGTTTGTGTCCTTGAAGTATTGATGGAGATAGTGAGGCCTTTGGCTATTGTGTAATTTCATGGAGATTAGACATCAAGTTGATAATGTTTATCTAAGGGATGTAGAAATTGAACTTAATCCTTGAGCCCAATTATCACATTATTGATGAAGAGGATAACTGTCATTTGTAAGTTTTATATTTATCAAGAAATAACCATAGATAATTTTATTTTATGGTGGGGAAAATATCTCAATGTGTAAAGCACTTATCTTTTATGCTGTTGAATTTAATTCCAAGTACACACCTAAAAATACTATTGTACACCTATAATCACAGGTCCTGTGAGGTGGAAACGGAAGGTCCCTGGTACTCATTGGCCAGTCAATCTAGCCTAATTGGTGAGCTGCAGACCAATGAAAGACCCTATCTCCAAAAAGGAGAGCTTTCTTTTGGATGACACCCAGAGTTGTCCTCTGGTCTTCATAAGTATGTGCAAACACATGCAACTGCATAAACACACACATACATACACACATACACACACAACATAAAAATGTCAATGTCTACAATGCACAGCGACTCAGAACTTTCCATTTTTATTAACAAGTATTAATTTTGCACATGAATGTTGTTCAGTTTATTTCTACATGTGAATTCAGAAGCCATCAAATTTCCCTACCAAATTTCCTTTCCTTCACGCCCACCAATCTTACTTCTAGAAATCATTATCTCCATTTGGGTTGACATTTTTTTAAACTGCTACATCACAAAAAGAACATGAGGTACTTGTCTTTCTGCATCTGTCTTATGTCACTGAACACAATGCTCTCAAGTTCCATTCATTTTACAGCAAATGGTGAGATTTTTATCCTTCCTTCTTTCTCCATGGCTGAATAATACACCCGTATGTATGTTTATCACCTCTCTTTATCTATCCATCTGTTGAAAGCACTTGGGTTGACTGCAAAACTTGGCTATTGTAAATAGTCTCACAAACAATATTGGTGTGCTGGATTTCTTTCTTTTTTTTAATTTTATTTTCTTTCACTATATCCCTCCAAAGCAAAATAACTAAATAAGTACTTCTAGTACTTTTACTTTTTTGAGGAATCACCATATTTTTATTCACAGTGGGTGTAGTAGAAATCCCTTTAAGGTCCTGGTACAAGTCATTGGCTAATTAAGACATGTGACTGTCACTGAAAAATAATCAAGCTAAAGGAGCCATACCAAGAAAAGAACCATGGAAGTGACTTCAATTTCGATTTCCTGGCCACACGGCTGAGTTAATTGCCCCAGATTGGTCTGTTTTTCCATTCCTAAGGTTCTTACCCTTCCTTAGACTGAAGATCCATTTGGAAATCCCAACATTTCACATGCTAGATACTTCATTTACTATCAGGAATTCACTGACACTTCCAAACCACATCTGTAGATCTCTTATGGGTATTTCTTAATTTGAGCCCCTGGGGTGGCTTCATCCACTCCAAACCAGCCTTGTTATTTCTGTATGGAAGCATGAATTTGCATTTAACAAGAAAGGAAGCTAATTCTTATAGAGGAGCATACGATAGTCTTGTTTTTGTTTTCATTCACCAGTTTCTCTAGCTAGATTACCAACTTTTCATGGACATCAGAAGACACCTAAGGATGGCCCCATTTCCCAGTGCCATATGAAAAACATTCTAAACTCCAAACATCCCTATTAACAAAATGTTATAATCTCCTTTATTCCAAATATCCACGCAGAAGAATAGAAAAATGTTACTTTCTTCATAGCTTTCCACTGCCCACATCGCCTACCCTTTCATTGTATCCCACTGGTTTAGAAACAAGAAGCTGGTGTAGCAAAAAGTGAATGAGCCAGTCCTGTTTATTCCCATTAAAATGCAGGTACACACTGTTTGTTTATCTCCCTCTGGGAACAAGCTGGGAAGCTGTTAGTGTTGTGGAAAATAATAATATAAAAAAGTCTTAAGTGTTGACTCCACATATCCCGGGCTTGATAAGTCCTTCAGAGTGTAGCACTCCATCACTTTTCTCAGCAGGGTATAATTACTCATAACTTGAAGGTTTTATCTCTGGGCTGCCTCTAATAAAAAGAGGGGAGGAAACACTGCCATTCACTGAAAGTGTAGATTCTTAATTAAGCATCAAACATAATGCTTTTAGTCTCTTGTGTACCAGTTTCACAGCCCAGAAATTTGGAGACTTGAGTTGGGGAGATCACCCAGCACATTTATACATGCTAGAATGATTTCTTAATACCTTTCTCTCCCCCTCTGTGTGTGTACAAGAGCATGCACGTGTGTGTGTGTGTGTGTGTGTGTGTGTGTGTGTGTGTGTTTCCAATACTAAGCCTGAGGCTCATGTTGGTGTCTGGGTTTTGTTTTATATTTTAATCATACATTTTTAATATTGACAGATAAAATTGCATATATTTGCAGTATATAGCATTGTTTTTTAAAGATACTACATTATGGAATAGAAAAATCTAGATGTCTGGAATTTTATTTTCACATTACTTATTGAAATAGGAGACTTTCTCTGTCTTTTTAAACTAAAGAATTATTATTTCACCTCTTTCCCCTCTGTAAAGTTCTGCTGCATCACCCCTCCTATACAGGGCATCTTCTCCTGTACTTAGCATTTACATGGGGTTTGTATGATTATACCCCACTGGACCAAGAAAGGTAAAGGAAAATGGAAGTTGCACATTGGTTGGAAAATGGGGCCCTGAGTCTCATAAAAATTAACAAAGTCCATTTAAAATTGTGCCAGAATGTCATGAAGGATCCTCTTCATTTGTGTTCTACCCTTGACCAAACCAGCTTCAGAAGGTTCTGGGCAATAGGGCTGAGGCTAAGTGTCTCTTCATTTCTGTTGAAGACTTCACTGGATCTAAAGTGGATTGAGATTTGGAGATCTGAGAAACAGGCATTTCCTCTAGAAGGTGTGATATTGCTCAGTATTTTCTCAGTGTCATCAAGACCCAAGGGATGCCTTGACTGATAGCATTTGATCATTTCCACGGTGAAAATATTCCCACTGTGCCCAATTGAGAAGCTCTCCTATGGTTCTACAGCATTCCTTCACCATCCTCAAAATGCCAACATAGCTCTCTCTTATCTCGGAAATTTTTCTATTGCTGCTCTATATGCTGGAAAAATTCTTCCATTAGTATAACTTCTAGCTCTCTCTTAATTCATGGAGGCTTCCTCTGAATTTCAAACTTCTCAGAAATGCCTGTACGGACTATGTACAAATGTCATCTACTTTTTGTTCATTATATTTATTATGACCCGAAATTATGTTTATTTCCTTACATCCTGAACTAGAACGGAACTTAGGGGATAATGTTAACTACAATTACTAGATGTAACACCAAAGATGAATTTGAAATGTACTAGGTATCGAGAAACATTTGTTGAACTACTTAATAAATATGAAATTAATGAATAGCCATGATAAAAAACTGTAAAGACATTGTACAATTCTAGAAATGTCTGAACTTTAAATATCATGATAATTTCAGTCCCCTATGTGTTTTGCATTATTACTCACATTTCCAACATAGCATTTGCTGAGTGTGCGTATGTTTTATCTGTCAGGCTGGGAGCCTCTCAGGAGAAGTTACCATTCCTTTTACTCTTCAATAGGTAGTTCTAGAAAACAGTAGCTCAATAAGTGCATGTTGATTGAGTGTATGACCTCACCATGTTTTTCTATAGCTTTAATCCTGCTTTTCCCAGGGAACCGTTACAACCTTTTTTCCTAAATTGGGGAAAAAAAAGAAGCTTATATGTATTTATTAGGGCTAGCAAGAACTTAAGAGTCAACAGAGCGACTGTCTTTTTGTCCACAGACAGGCTAGAGGAAGGCTAGAAAGATGGAATGATTTTTGGCAGCTGTGGAGAAAAGCAGGTGAAATCTCTGGGATCTTTGAAGCCAAGAAAGAAGCCTTGAGACTGACCTGATCAATGACTCCCATAACACTTCTCCCAGGAAGCATGCTGACACCAAGCATTCTTAAATATGTTGTAGGATGTCATGTTAGACCTCGAATCAATTGAGCTGTCCATGATGGTTTTACATTTCACCATTCCTGGGGAATCGGCCAGGAAAGGAATAAAGCACGATAAGTAGCCCTTCTGAGCTGTTGTGCTTTCCATGTCTGCTGAAACACAAATGAGGCAAAGAACTCGCCCTCAAGAGTTCAGGAAGGGTGGAAGGCATTTAAGGACACAGAGCTATCAGCAAAGAATGCCAACAAAACTTTAAAGACCATGCTCCTTTTCTATCAGAAAGATTCCTGGGAAAATTGGGTGGCAAGATGAAAGTATGTCTCCAAGAACTACATAAAATATTCTTCTGCAATATGTACCTCTGGTGTGGTTCTCAGGGAGAAGTGTGTTCTGGGAAGGGAAGGATACGAGGAAATAGTTGGATAGACAGAACTCCATAACTTCCTATGAGGGAAGATTTTTTTTTTCCAAAGAGAAATGGATATGAAGGATACCCACCTTTCATGTTCTCTGAGGTCTCTATACTTCGAAAACAATGCACTGCTCACATTCTGGGGCAGTCCCAATGAAGAAGCCATACAGGAAGTGGGTGCCAGGCAAAGAAAGAAAGGGTTCTTTTATGAATTTTCCTCATGTTTTTTCAGGGTACTAATGGGCCCTTTGAAAGGCACTGAGAGAGACCACTATCTTTATTTTGTTCCTCACCTTTCTGGGCCATATCTATAATTTCAGTTTGCCCACAACTCCAGAGGTGGATACTGCTTGAAACCAGGAGCTCTTTGGTTTTCCCTGAAGTCATTCTACCTTGGGTTGCATTCCACTGAACTATTCAAGAAAACTAGGTTTGGTGTTTCCTACACACACAGGACAATTTGGAAAGGCGCACTGGACAATGCAGTTGATCTAGATCCATTAGATGAGAGTTGAGCACGTGTAATTTAGGAGAACCATTAACAGGAAAGAAGTCATGGTAAGGGGATGACACTGTCTGGTGTGGCTTCTATTGACCCAGGGAGCATGTTCATCATTACGTGCAGCTCCCCATGTCTTCCTGGCCTGCCCCGCACCACCATCACTACAAATGCTCTAACGCATTTCTTTAGAGGCTGGCCCAGCTCTGCTCAAAGCTTGAGTACACTGAGACACGTGCTGCTGATGCCTGAGGATCAGAATGAATTATCAAGGAAAGAAAGAAAATGTGGACACGGTGATTTGGGTCTTGAGCCAGTAAAAGGGGATATTATATATTGCAAGAAGCAAAGGAGTGGAAAAACGGATTGCAGTCCTCTAATTTCATTGAACTAATTGTGAGTCCTTGAAGCTTGCTTTCCTCATTATAAAAATGAGGGGATTTGTCATGTTGCCCTAATGGTGCCAATGTGAGGTAATTAAGTCTATTCAAGAAATAATCCTTATCTTGATTGGGTAAATAAGACTTGATTAATTCCACTCTGATTAACCACTGCCTCTCATGATGTCCTAGAGACTTCCACCAATTTTACCCAGAATTTCCACATTTTCTTCCCGCCAGAAAGTAAAAATTTCCTCGCATCACCAAAGACAGAGATGAAGCCGAGATCCAAGTGCTCTGAAAGAGAAATCACTTTTCCAGATGGTTGTGGTTTGCCTTCTAAGTGAGATGGATGGCATTGGTGGGAACAAGATGATGGAGGGGAATGGAAGTGGGGCATAAAGGAGAGTTTCCTTTGAAGCATCAAAAAGTCTTTAGACATCTTTCCTGCCCTTTTATAAAGACTTCATCTGGCAGCCAGATTGCCTTAATGGTCTTCCTAAAAAGGCCCACCCTGGCCCGACATAGCCAGACACACACTCTTCAGCTTTGACTTGCTTCTTTGAGGCTGTCACATGTTCTTCATTCCCACATTACATTCATTCTTTGCCTTTAAGCTACAAGGATAAAAGTGCCTGGCATTAAAAAATCAGCTTACATTTTTTAAAGGGACAGACATTTCCTGCAGCCTTTGATATGCTTCCAGGAGAAAAATCATTACCTTTCTTTAAAGGAAAAAAAATATAGAATTTTTCCCCTCTCTTTGCTACCTTCCTACCCTTCACCTCAGTTCCCCCGTTTTCAACAGTATGTATGTAATAGCATTTGCTATGGAGCAAGAAAGAGCTAGAAAATAATCATCTCTTAGAACACGCTTCTTCTACTAGAGCACATAAAAAGACTGAACATTCATTTACTGCTAAACAATGACAATAATTAGAAGGCTTTAAAGCATTGCATCGTGTTCAACATCTGTTAAACATTGGCGGATATAGCTGTTTTTACAACAAGGTGATATTAAGGAAGAAAGGAAATCGAAAAAGTATGATTTGCACAGCCTGCAGGATCTATCAGGATGCATAAGAGAGATCTGAAGAACCATATATGGAGAGAATCAAGGAAAAAACAGAGCAAAACCCTTCAAGTACACAGGAAACTCCAAAGGTCTATGTGTGCAAATGCTTGTGTGACTGAGGCTGTAGAGATGTCATCTATGTGGTAGATCCCAACAATGAAATTGACACAGAAATATGGAGTCATGTAGAGAGAGCATCTATAAAAAAGATGGGCTGGGCTGGAGAGATGGCTCAGAGGTTAAGGCCCTTGCCTCCAGTGCCTAAAGCCCCAGGTTCAATTCCCCAGGACCCACATAAGCCAGACCCACAAGGTGGTGGCCCTGGTGTTCTCTGTATCTATCTATCTATCTATCTATCTATCTATCTATCTATCTATCTATCTACTTGAAAAATGAATAAATAAAATATTAAAAAAAAAGATGGGCTACAGACAATACTTGGCCCTCCATGGGCTATATGAACACCCAAGTGAGGAGAAAGTAGAACCAATGTGATTTGCAAAGAGGATAAGTTACAACATCGTGCAATAGGTGCTTAGAACTCAAGTGCAAAGGAAATGTCTGGAGTTCATCCTTGGAGCAGAACCCGATGCTGGAGATATATGTAAATGTGTGAAGCAAAAAAAAATCACAGAATATTTGAGAAAGAGGGAGGGGTAGGATGAAGAAACCCATCACCCAGCTATTGAACTCCAGGAAAGAAAACTGTGCCAAAATGTGGGAGTTGAAAAAAAAATTCAGGGAAAAATATGTAACATTCAATCAACCACAGAAACTCAGGAAGCATTTAAAATACCTCATTGTAAATTCTGGATTGATGTATTATGAGGATCAAATAGATTAGAGGTTGTTGAAAGTAAACAAAACTGCACAAATAACTTACAAAGTCAAAAAAAATCTTTTGTTGGAAGGGATGTTTAAAAAAAATGTTAATAACCAAGGCCAGCGCCAGCCAAACCAAAATTCTGGAAAGTCCCTAAAGAAAACAGCCCATGAAAGGTATTCAAAGTATGGCTTTCCACATGTCTTTCAACCAGGTAGTTCAATCTGTTAGGAGCCAGTTACATTTGAAGCTCAACTTGGTACAAATATCAAGGGGAAAAAAGTCTTTTGTGAATTTAAAGATCCATTTGATATTCGGGGAGTTTAGGAGGAAAAGGAAAAAAAAAATCCCAGAGGTTGACTGAAGTATTATCCTCCTTTATTAAATAAGTTAATAAATTTCTGAGCAGTAAAGATCCAAATGTGATTAAATAAGTGATTGCAAAGTCAGTGGTCATTCGTTCACTTCCATTTTGGTTTTCATGGGAACATGTATAATAAAGATAATCATGTTCATAAACCTTCCCTTCTTGATAGAAGAACCAGTGTAGTTTCTACAAACTGGAAATAACTTACGATGAAGTAATAAGATTTCTCTGTTATTACCATATGCTCTTTATGGTTTGATGGCACAGCTATATTCAAAGCAACTCAGGAGGCTCAGGAGTTCAAGACCTGCCTGGGCTCCAGACAGAGTTCAAGGCTAGTGTGTGAAATGTAGTGCACCCTGTCTCAAAGTGAAAAAAATAGTAATAAAATTAAATTGAATAAAATGAGGGCTGAGAATACATAGAGCTCAGTAGAAGAATGATTCCCTAACATGAATGACTCCCTAGATTTAATGTCAGTACTGCTAATTAATAAATATAAATTCTAAAATGATATTTTTTAATCTTGGAAAATTGATACCTAGAAGTAGTTGATGTTTATTTTGAACCCAGATCTTAAAAAATAGGCAAGAAAATGTAATAGTAACAATGAAGATGGACTCAGTACAAATGTGTACACGTGGTGCTTTTTAATTTTAAAAATATCTAACTATGGGGACAATTATTAAAATCTATCAATGGCATTATGGTTTCCTGGGCATGGAATGCTGGCACAGTTGCAATAAATGGAAGGAATCTGTCAGAGAAGCTATCATTGATTTTGAAGGACAGATTAGACTTTACATAGGAACCAGCAAGATCATTGAAGGATTGGGGTTGTTTGTAACAGATGCCTCCCATAAACTCATGTGTGTTTAATGCTTGGACCCAGCTGGTGGTAATTTTGGAGTTGGAGTCTTGCTGGAGGAGGTGTGTTGTTGGAGGCATGCTTTGGGGATCTTATAGCCAGCTCCTCCTTGACAGAGCTTAGCGCACTCTCCTGCTTCTGCTTTTTACTTGCTGTACAAGGAAGTGATGTCTAGCCTCTACTCGTGTCATTTTTTTTTTGCCCTACTATCATGAAGTTTCCCCTCAAGACTGTAAGCCATAATAAAAACTTTCCTCCTCTCAGCTTCTTTTGGTCTGGTGCTCTACACCAGCAATGAAATTATAAGAACACCCGAAAAGCAGGTACCAGAAGAGTGGGGTTATTGTTTCTACAAACCTGACTGTGGCTTTTTGCTTTTTGGAACTTATTTGAAGGAGGAATGTGAAAGGATTTGGACTAAGAGATGCCTTGAAATACTCAAATCAGACCCTTATAGACCACTCTGGTCATAGAGTTTAAAGACCTAAATGCAGATAGAACTATGGGACTATAAGGTTTGGCTTATTAGGAGAAAAGAATTTTGTTGTCGTTGGAATAGAACTAGTTTGTGTGAGAAGCTTGCTGGATTTTGTGTGTCATGAGAACTCGTGCAGGGTAAGTTTAGGAGAAATGAACTGAGACAAGCAGAAGGAGATGACACATAGAGATATGAAAATTTCAGGCTAGAGATAGTTGTACATTTAAGCTTCAATTGTTTGAGAGGTTATGTCTATTGAGATTGGGCCACAGTTGTTCACCATTAGGGAAGCAGGAAGAAAACCAGCTCTGGACAGCAGGGGGTCAGAATGCTGAAGGAGTTTTTCCTGTTCTTCAAAGTCAGATTTATTCCCCATTTGATTAACAAATTTGGTATTCTGCCTGGTACTATGAGAATGTGTCAGATGCAGGAAAGAGAGGGTTACTGGATTTGCAACATGCTTTGTGTTTTTTTTTTTTTTTATAAATGGCCTCTGGATGATGTGATAACAGGGTTGTTGGAGTCCCTGCAAGGAGACCCAGTGGAACCATGAAGATGGACCATGGATTGCAGTGTAAATCCCAAAGTTTGGAGAAACCAGGATTGTGGGACTGCTTCCCAGGAGATCTGCCTGAGTAGGATGGAGTTTTCCCCAGGCTTTTGGCAGTCCTGCTGGAGGGGGTGGAATTGGAACTACAGAGACTTCATCCCTGGTTATAGATGTCAGACTTGGAGTTATAGGATTTGATGTTTGAACTGTTTGTTTTAGATAGGACATTGGCTCATTTTTTTCTTTTCACTGTCATATTTTGCAGTGTAAATGTTTGTTCTGTGCCATTAAGTGATTTTGTTATTACATTCTGGTGAGAGTATGTAATAAGTACTATAGACTGTGAGGTTTGGCTTACAAGGGTAAGAAAGAAAAAATGTCAGGATTGTAACAGAAGCAATTTGTATTAGAGACTTGCTGCATTCTGCCTGCCTGTGTCCTGAGAAATTGTGCAGGGTTGCTTTGCATAGAAATGGACTGGTGTGAGCAGATGGAGATGGCACAGAAAGAAATGAAATCTCTGGGCTGAAACTGCTGCCTGTTCAACTCCAATTGTTTGAGAGATGACAGCCATTGAGATTCGGTCAGTTGATTTGTATTGGGACAGCAGGAAGAATGTGGACCCTTTTGATGTAAGGGGCCTGAATGCTGAAGGAGTCTTCCTGCTCTTCAAAGTTGGCTTTATTCCCCCCCCTGGATTAACAAATCGGTAGCCCACCAGGTACTATGGTATAACAAATGCAGGAAGAGAGAGAGGGTCATTCGATTTGCAACACAGTTTGGTTTTGAAAAATGGCCACGGGCAGCGAGAAGCAGGCCTGTTAGATTACCTCCAAAGAGGCCCTATGGAGCCATGAGGATGAACCGTGGGTTGCAGTGGAGACCCAGTGAAGTGCTCAGAGATACAGTTTGATGTTGCCCTGCTTATTTTAAATCTTGTATTGGTTCAATCTGTCTTTGCTATGCCCAATGCCATCTTTTGCAGTGTAGATGTTCTGTGCTGTTTATGGGTTTATCTTTTTAGCATTATGGCTCAGTTGAAAGACCAATTTGGGGGATGTTTGAATATCATTGAGATAAAAATAAAAACTGTGGGGATTTTCAGAGTTCAGCTGAATTGTATTTTATATCATGCATGATTATTAGTTTTGGGGGGCCAGCAGTGGATGTGATGGTTTGATCCAGGTGTCTCCCACAAATGAATGTGTTTTGAATGCTTGATCCGCAGCTGATGACAATTTGGGCATTGGAACCTTGTTGGAAGTGTGTTGTTGTGAGAGGGATTATGTGGTTTACAGCCAGCTTCCCCTTACCAGTGTTCTTGATACATCTTCCTGCTGCTATTTGCAGTACTGTGGTGGAGGTGATATCCACCCTCTGCTCATGCCTTTGTTTTCCTTGCCACGATGGAGCTTTCCCTCGAGTTGCTCAGCCAAAATAAATCCATTCCTCCTGTCAGTTTGCTTTTGGTTGGGTTCTTTTCCATGCAGCAAGAGAAACTGAATGCATCACATTGTAAGGTTATATGGTTAAAAGATATTGTTACAGGTTATGCAGTTGCTAAGAGCAAACAGGATTCATAAGTCAGGATTTGATAATTCAATTGTACAGGCTGATTTTGCTTTGTCACATGTATAATCTCTGTCTCTCCTCTCTCTTCTAAAGCTTCCAGATGTTTCATCTGTATAAGTGAATGGATTCTCCCTGAAACTATAGGGAACACAATCTGCAATAAATATATGAAAAATAATAAATAAAGGACACAACCTTTCCAAAGATACCTCCCAGTGACTTCATTTCAAAGTGTCCGGGTGCTTTTGAACCCTTTTCCTTCATGGTTTCTAGCCCACTCCCTGGCTTAGTCCAATTGATTCCCTCTAAAACATCACTTTACTCTTCCAGTTTCCTCAGGTTTCAGTTTAGCATACTCACCAAGAGTGGGTTGTCAGTGTTGATATCCAGGTCTCTCCACTAGGACCTGTCTATTTAATAATCTCTTTTTTCATTAATTTATTCATTTTTAAACTTGAAATAATAGTAGCAGGATATTTTGGTAAAGGTTAAATTACTTGAAACATGCAATACTCAATAAATTTAGTTACTATTGCTGGCAATAATGATGGTAATTACAATCGCTGTTGGGAGGAATAGGAGCATTTCATGAGACTGAGTTTTATAATGTTGTCTACATCCTACTTTCCATGCTTCAAGTTTAACCTTTATACTTCTATAAAAATCAGCATCCTACAACATATCTCCTAATGTTCCCCAGCTGTTTGAAAAGCTTACTGCTGGCAGAATGGGTCCCATGCTCATTAAGAGGTTATTTAGGGCTGGAAACAGAGCTTAATGCTAGAGCACTTACCTAATATGCAGATGGCCCTGGATTCAATCCCCTGAAATGGAAAAAAAAAGCACCTCAGGGTCTCAACTATAGAGATTCAAGCAACCAGTACCCTACTACTTGGTCCTGCTTGTTGGCACAGTTTGTTTTTACCCTAGATGTATCCTACATTTTGCTATTTCTTCATTCTTTTCAATATACTTATTATTGGTGATGTTTTCCATTCTGTCTTTATTATAATTCTCTCTAGTTCTTCTGGACAGAAATATTGTCTATTTAGTAATAAATATTGTCTGAATATTAATTCTACTATCAACAACTATCATTTGTTATTTGACTGATTAGAGTATAACAGGAACTCTATCCTATGAGGTAAAAATTATTAGCATCACTAATTTAAAAATAAGTAATAAACCTCTGTTTTAAAATCATGCAGCCTGCACATTTTGACTGATAGAGAGATACAATTCTGCCTCATTCCCAAGGCTCTGTGATTTCACTCATTACCCTGACACAGCTCATTTGCATGCTTTTATTTGGGTCCAATATTCTCCTCAGTTTCCACCAATTGAAATCTTTCAAGTTCAGGGTCCTATCTGAGTATATCTCACAGTGCTTCCTGCTATACCTTTAATACAGTAACTGTGCCATCATTTGACCCAAATTGACTTTCTGAGAAAAGTAACTGGCAACACCAGGAGATGTAGCCTTGTTTCTTTTTTTCAGTCTTCAATTCAAGGGAATCTCCTTAAAGATAGTATCATTTCTGGATTCTGTTTTTCTCCCACCACTCCATCATTCCATTGCTAGAGGTCACCCACAGAGGTCACCCCTACATCATTACATATCAAGGTTGAATCCACATCTCCCTCAATCTAATTTAGATAATATTTAATAGAGATACTGAGCAGAGATGATACAAGTGGAGAAATGTAAAAACTATCAAGTGGACCTGTGCTTAGACCCCACTCTGTGCTTTCTGCTTACAGACCTCTCTCAGTAATTTTTGGTGGTTTTTTGAGGTAGGGTCTCACTCTAACCCAGGGTGACCTGGAATTCACTATGTAGTTTCAGGTGGCCTGGATCTCATGATGATCCTTCTTCTTCTGCCTCCAGAGTGATGAGATTAAAGGTGTGCATCATGTGGGCTCTCAGTAAATTTATAGTAGTTTTTGTGCAGATGAATTCTGAACCTTTTTGCTCTGAATTATTACTGTATAACACTGTGCCTAACATAAAATAAAAATTAAAGAAAGGCATTTTATTGTTGAGTATATAAAAATGTATATTAACAGGCCCAATGACCCCTTACCCCAACAAAACTCATATTCAACAGATCTTGTATGAGACTAAGGCACTTCTTCTAAGAAGGCAAATGTCAGAGGGAAAATGTAAGGTGATTCTTTAGTGCATTGCACGCCTATTCTATTTTCAAATGATATTACAATCAGTACAGCAGTGTTTACCTGTAGACTTAGCTACTCAAAGGGCGAGGACAGAAGGCTCAGTTGAATAGTGGTGTCTAGGGGGAGTCTTTTAAGGCCAGTCTGCATAGCATGTTAAGACCCCATGTCAAAATTAAAATAACAAAATAACAGTTAATTCAATAGCTAAATAGATGATAGATAGATAATTAGGAAATTTCTCTAAGCAGGCTTCTATTTGGAAGCTGTCCTTACTGCCTCTTCACCAACCTATGCCCACATACCCTGACAGGATCAGGTGCCCCCATTGACATTTTCATAACATCCTGTCCTAGGACTTATGATACTTTGTTTTGACTTTTGAAATCTTTCACTGAGTTGTAAATTCCACAAAGGGTAACTTATTTCTGTTTTGTTCATTATTTTAATCTCTATGCCTGCCTAACACATCCAACACCTAATACAATAGACTATTTCAAAAATTAAGTAAATAAGACCACAAATTTCTCAGCATCTATTAATGTGTAGATAATATGTTTTATGAAAAGAACCCCCTGGATAACTGAAGCCACACCTCATGGTATTGGTATTGGGTGTATTATTTGTTATATGGGTTTCATGAATGTTGTCAGGCTCAGAGATTTCTGTGTGAGAATAATTTCCAATTCTTTTCATTTAAAATAACTTTTCAAACATAACACTGTCGGGGCCTACCTGCACAGATCGGCTGGTAATTCCCACTGAAGCTGCAACACAACATGTTCTATTCATTTTTAATAAAACATAGATCTTTTCATCTTTAACGTTGCTCCAGGACTGCTCCACCACACTGATTCTTAAATGCAATCATTGGTAGATTGAAACACAGTCCTATGGGAGAAACATGAAAACAGATTCCTAGATTCCACACTAGGAGATAGACTTTCATTCAAAAAGTCTGTTGTAGTAGGTTCTGAAAAGTAAAAATTTTAACTTCTTTCTCAGGAAACCAGATGCATCCATAACCGAGAAGTGACAGCTTTGGGGCAAAGTGGTTTTGAAATTTGAAGTCTAGTATTAGAACATGAAGGGCGGTTTGCCCTAGAAAATTGTGAGGAGTGTGAAAATAATCTGTCTGAAAAAATGTATTCAGAAAACAAAAGAGCATACATCCCCATGAAACACTTATAAGGATTCCTAATGCTGCAAATGAGGGGCATACTTCGGGAATGGGTTGAATTTTGAAATTATAAATCATTAAAGACACAGCCCTCCATGAAAACTTGGTATCAATTGCTTAAAACTGATTCATGTAGAATCAAATTTTCCTCCAGCATCCATCTGGGGGCAGAGAACTAGGGGTTAAGTATCTCTCAACACCACTCACTGTGGGATAGCAACTTGTCTTGGTCACTACATTAGCTCAACCCAATGAAGGTAGATCAAAAATGTTGAACTATCACATCTGTAAAGGTGATTAAACTATTATAGTGAGTATTCTAGTTTATTTGCTGATAAATTGTAATTGGATAAAGGAGGATGGTAAACTTAAGGACAGCAAACTAATAGTTAAGAAACTATTATTATTATATTATTATTATAATAGTATACAATAGTATATATTATAATAGTATATATATAATATAACTATTATTATTATTATTAATTAGCATACATAACACTGAGGACATTACTTTGGACAATTATGTACTAACTAGTAACAGTGCTCATTTGCTGTCTTATATGAACAGATTTCTATATGTTCTAAGAAATATATCCACTAATTACTTCATGCATCTTAAGAAAGAAATTATTTGGAGGGTAAAAATAATGATTATTTAACATTTCATCTGCACCCAATAATATATTGTAACATTACTCTCTCTTCAAATCTTTAGAGCAATTTTATAATGACAGTCCTAATAGCTATGTTTTATTATGCTAATTGCTTAGCACTATTTATAGATCAGAGGTATGATTCAGAAACAAACATAACTTTTATGTGTACCAAAATAACTAACCCATAGAACTAAGAATCACTGTATCCACTCACACCTTGTATTTTCTCCTCCTTTCACCATGATAAATAACATATTGCATCAGCAAATCATCTTTGTGGCCCTTTGTTTTTAGTAGATCCCTTTATTTTCTAGTATAATTTTAGAAACTAAATGTTATGAGTTATGCATAGCATGATGTTTTCAAGTACTTATATATAACAAGTATTTATAGGATATATAGTAGTTACAGATATATTTATAAATAGTAGAATGACTAAATCTAGCTAATTAATAGATGTATGCATCACATATTTTATTTTGTGATAAGAACATGTAATATCCATTCTTTCACCATTTTGAGACCTAGAATATATCATACATCTGAATTTATCTTGAATTTATTCTTCCTGATTTTTTATTTTGACCAGTTCCCCAATCTACCTTTCTCTCATTCACTAGCATTTGTAACTGTTATTGTACTCTGCTTCTATAAGATGAACCCTTATAGATTTCACTAATGAGTCAGATCATATGGTAATTGTGTGTTTCTTGTTTATTTTATTTAAACATAATTCCCTCTTGGTATCCTGTTTTCACAAATGAAAGGAATCACTCTCCTCACAGCTGAATAGTATTCCTTAGGGCATGCATACCTTCTTCATTTATCCATTTATGTACACTTAGGTTGATTTCATTTTTTTAGATATAGTGATCAGCACTGAAATTAAACTGAGTGCTAATATCTCTTCATTATACTGGTTTCATTTTATTTGGATATAAGAAGTATAAGGCAGTTGAACTTTAAATCAGTTTTCTATAATGTATATACTAAGTTACATTCCCACCAACAATGTGCAAGTTTCCTTTGCTCTACATCCTCACCACTGCTTGTTATGGTTCCTCATTTTTGAAAATAGTCATCTTAATGGTAGTGATGTCATATCTCTGAGGCTTTATTTTTCATTTTTTGACATGATTAGTGACATTGAGTAATTTATTATTTTATCTTTTATCCATTTCAATATCTTCTTTTGAGGAATATCAACTTGTAACCTTATCCATCCTTAATATAGTTATGACTCTTTTTTGAATATTTTATTTATTCATTTTCAAGCAGAAAGATAGAGAGAGAGAGAGAGAGAGAGAGAGAGAGAGAGAGAGAATGTGTATACCAGGGCCACCACCTTGTGGGTCTGGCTCATGTGGGTACTGGGGAATTGAACCCAAGGCCTTGGGCACTGGAGGCAAGTGCCTTAACAGCTGAGCCATCTCTCTAGCCCCTAGTTATGATTCTTGCTGTGAAATTTCTTAAGGTTTTTATATATTTTGTGTACTAACTTTTATCAGATGTGTGGCTACATTTTCTTTTCCATTCTGCAGCTTGTTTCTTTATGCTATTTATTATTTTCTTGGTAGGACAGAAGTATTTCAGTGTGATGTCATTCTATTTGTCGATCTTTCCTTTGCCTGCCTATGTTTTTGAGGTCATATTCAAAATAATGAAGCCTTTATAATCAAAACCATTTTAAAATTGTTCCATCCATATTTCTCACTCATCCATTAAACCTTCCTAGGGAACTTCACTTTTCTTAACTTGGAACAGATATCTTACTTGTTTATCACTATTTTCAAAGGTAAATTTTAAGAGAAAATGATCATATAAAACATCTTGGAGAAGAAATACAATCTTCAAATTCCAACTTTCTGATAATATAGCCTCACAGTAGCTTATATTTTGCTTGTCATTGCTTCATGGTAGTAACTGCATTGTCATGTGATCAGTTGTTTGTACAATAACTGTTCCAACCAGGTGAGCTGTAAGTTTCCTAAAAGCAAGGGGAGGGCATATCCATCTGGTCCTTGACAAAATATGGCACCTGACACATATGAATGCCAACAACTGGCGACTGAGGATGTTGGTATGATCTTGAAAACGTTGAAAAACATGATTGATTGAAATTGAACAACCATTTCCAGATCTAATTGCTACCATGCTAATATTAATACATGATATCTTCTTAGAGCAGATAGTACTTATTTGGCCAGGAACAAGCATTCTATTTCACAAAAGAAAACTAAATTAATAAAGAGATGAGTAGGTCACAAATAATCTCCTTTGAGCAGGAATTGATTAGTTGCAATTTTCCAAGATTTTCCTTAATCTTCTTCATCACTGTCAACATGCTCATCTGATCCATTCTTCCCTCTCTGACTAATCCCTTCTCCCCAATGTTGACTTTTAATGCTCAGGTATTAAACACAGAGGTATTCCCAACAGACTACTCAAGGACAAAAGTTGTACACCTCAGTGTTTGGCTTGAAGGATTTATTTGCTGAGCAGAAAAATTATTAAGAAAATCATATTAAGGACAAACTTTCCCAGGATGTATTTATAAATAGCTTTGTGGTTTGTGAGGATTAAGGCAAGGAAACGAACAGAAAAAGCAGACAGAAGTTTTCACTGGTTATTCCTAATTTTCACCCTGATTGATTAAGCTCTTGAAAAATATAAATTATGATATTATGTAGGAGTAATTCTATAGGAGATGGGAGGCCACTACTGTCAACAAGCAGGATTTTTAAATAAAGCTTGGGTAACAGGAATCCTTATAGAAAGGTACTTGGATAGAACATGTTCTCATGAAATGCAAAGTGGTGAAAGTCCAATTTGGCAAAATTCTGCAGATGGAGACTTTGGAAGAGGAGGAAATGTGATACTACATAGCTCTTAAGGGAGGTTTAGATGGGAGATAAGGGAGGTTTTGTCAACAAAGTACCTACAGGGCTGGAGAGATGGCTCAGCAGTTAAAAGTGCTTGTCCTCAAACCCTGACTACCTTAGTCCAATTCCCCAGTTCCCAAAGAGAGGCCAATGCACAAAGTAACACATGCGTCTGGAGTCGGCTTGCAGTGGCTTCAGGCCCTAGAATGCTCCTTCTCTGTATCTCTGTCTCTCTCGCAATCAAAAGGAGGAGGAGGAGGAGGAAAAAAGAAGTTTTGTCTTGACTAAAAATGCCCTTTTTTGGTACTCATCTCGTGTTAGATGATTAGGCCTAAATTTATCACCGCCTCCTCTCTGGCTGGCCTATTTTAAATCTCTTTTTTTTATTTGCATGCATATGTTCACATGTGTAAGCATATATGAGCACACATGCCCATGGGCACACACAGGACTGTCAGAATGGCCAGCCTTAAAGAGAAACAATTATGAAGTTACTATGATTTCAGTTCTCATTTAATACTACCAATTGGTTGAACTATAGCATCTCTGATAGAAGTTAACATGACTCGTCGCATAGCTTAGGATTTAGTTTAAGGAACCATGATCCTCTCCACCTTCGTTATGAAGCTTCAAAAGTCAGAGACACTAGTTAATTACTTTATCCTTTAATCAGTAGGATGCTGTGATCACATAGCAGTTCCTCAATAAGTATGTGTTAAATAGGAGACTATTTTCAGTGATTTTTGGTAGCAATCTCATTAGACAATAAGAAAAGTCTGATTAAAACATACCTCTTTCTATTTTTCTCCATGAAGTGATTTACACAAAAACCTTTCATGCAATCTAATATAATTCTTATCCCTGAGTAATTGTGAAGGGCCTGCTTTATTTTATTTATTTTTCACTGTTTTCTGGTCTTTTATTTATGGCATTTCACACTGGAAAACCCAAGAAACACCCTTTTTCTTACAATGTGGAAACATCATACCTATTTTACATTTATTGAATCTCAAGAGCCCAGTTTTATGTTTGCTTTATGGGAGATATTTCATGTGGAGAAGTGAGAATTCATGTGCTCTGTAGTACATGAACCCCGTTAGCCTCCATCACAGGGACAGGCCCCTGCTTTTATCTTTGACTTATTCTACTTGTTACTTTTAAAATGTAAAATCCAAATATCTATTATCCTAAATCTTTGGGAAATACTACAGTTCATCAGTATCAGTCTTGTTACCTTTCATTATCAGTATTATCTCCAAAGCCACAGCATAAGAGTGTACCTTCACTGAAAAAAACTGTTGCACCATTTCACAGCCTTTCAAAAATGAATTTCAACTGTGTCTCAAGAGCTCTGAGCTCATGATTTCTGAAAAAGGCTGTAACCTTTGTCAACTTGTTTTTGCCTATTTTATAAAACTAGGCTCAAAATAAGATTTTATACGTGAAAAGATAATTCATCACAACAAAATTTCCAGTGCTTACTTCTGTTGAGTAGCAACATAAGGGTAGAGTACAAATTCAACAATATGGAAATCTGGCAGGAGCCATAAACTGTCAATGGAATATTGGAAGATTTTTTTATTGTTGTCACATTTTTCTTAGTACCCACAAGTTTACAGAAGTGTGTTCTGGACACAAAATGTTATCTTTATGTTCCTGGTGGTACTATCACCCTTAGAAAATGGCTTCATATTTATGTACTCTTCCTCTAAGTGTTGAATCGTGCTGCATGCTAGATGTTTGGTATTTTACTTGTTGTAACATCAGTTAAAAATATATTAGATGTAGTTCTAAGCAATATCCAGCTTGGTCTAGGGTAGAGAATGTTTCCTGTGTGTGATATGTTCATATGTGTGTTGCCACACAGGTGTGCATGGATGCATATGTATGTGTAGAGACAAGAGGTTGATGTCAGATATCTTTCTTGATTACTCTCCATTTTATTTTCCAAGTCAGTGCATCTTGCTGGAAACCTGAGCTCACCAATTTACTTAGTCTAGAGGACAGTTTGTCCCAAGGATCCTCTCTCTCTCTTCTCTCCTCTCTCTCTCTCTCTCTCTCTCTCTCTCTCTCTCTCTCTCTCTCTCTCTCTCTCTCTCTCTCTCTCTCTCTCTCTCTCTCTCTCTCTCTCTCTCTCCCCTTCCCAAGCATTGGGATTATACATGGACTTCACACTCAGCATTTTCACAGGTGCAGGGAATCACATTTATCTTGCACTGAGCTATCTTCCCAGTCTCGTTTCTGGTTTCTTGATAGCCATCATTTCTGATACTAACAGAGAACATTCAGTGGCTTGATTGATTGGTCATTTTCTTATCTAGTTGGTTGGCTTATCCTTTGATGAATAAAATCATGAGAGTGGATGAACTTGGACAAGATAATAAAACAGTGTAAGTAGCTCTTAGATAAACAATAGTCTGTTAAATGTTTTACATTCCAGTTTTAAATATGGAATGATCTCTTCTGTATAGTTTTGTACTTTGCATTTCCTTTTCATTTTTCTCCATATATTTTTTTCTTCTAGAAACTAATGCCTCTATCACTTTTGAGGGCAGGATTTATTTCTTATCCATCAGTGAATGGCTTCATTGCCTACTGCTTTGAGTGCAATTCTTTCTGCTCATAGGATACTCCATAAAATGCCAGTTATTACATTTCTATACTTCTGACTCTTCTGGTAGAAATAATAATAAATGATTGCTGGTACTTTTGAGCTTCAGATCAAGCTCAGTCAGGGTTGTGCACTTTTCCTGGCAGGAATAGTATATCAGGAAGGCTTGCATCAGGTAAACACTTAAGTTGACTGACCTCTAAGCCTCCTTCCATCTCTTAATTTTAATGATTTCATGTTATTGTACAAGAGTTAAGTTTTATTAACAGGAAAATAAGTTTAACTTTGAGTGTTAGGTTTTTACAGCCTTCACGGTGAGTGTTCAGTAGATTTACAGTAAATGTTAGCAAAATGTCTTTGCTTTGTTCTTCAAGTACCAGGAATCTGAGTTCTCACCACCAAAATTCCATTATCATTAACTGTTCTCCAAATATGTCTACTTGTATCAATATAACACCCCCTCTGATACAAACTTTTTTTCTTTTATAGTCATGAGAGAATTACCTCAAGTCGTGTGTGTGCACCTGTAGGTTTCTGTATGGGCACGCATAAGTGCTGCTGCAGATCTGTTCTCGCATTATTTTCTTTGAGCATTCTCTTGTCATAGAGTCATTTGATCAATGTTTATTGAGTACTTCCTGGCTTCCTAGCACTACTCTGAATGTTTTGGGAAAAATCAAAGAAATAAGTGGCTATGTCCTTGGCCTTGCAGAAACTCTTCTAAATAAGGAAAAACTAAAAGAGGAAAAATATAATCTCAGCTGTCTTGGGGTAAGTGTGATTTACTGTAAGGAACAGTTGACCATGTAGGTTAAATGACACTTTTGGAATAGAATGTATTTATTAAGAACATGATCTTGGTATTTAGACTTGCCCCATATTGATTTGAAAATAGAGTGGGTTGTAGACAGATTGACATAAGCCAAAGTAGAATGATGATTTAAAAAAAAATAAACCTACATAGTGCAAACAGCACTATTCATAATAGCTAAGGTATGGAACCAGTCTAGATTCCCATCAACAGATGAGTGAACAAAGAAAATGCAGTGCCTATACAAAATGGAATTTTATTCGTCCATGAAGAAAAATGCATTCATGATACTTTCAAGTAAATGAATGGAACTTGAAATTGTTAAGTGAAATAAGCCAGACTCAGAAAGATAAACAGGGCATATTTTTTTCTTGTATGCATTTACAAGATTCGAATTCCTATGGGAGGTTTTAGATTGTGAGACCACAAAGAGGACCATGAGTAAGGAAGAAGAGATCTTAAAGGGATAAAAGAATGCATAAGAAATGTAACATGTGATATGGAAAGGAAAAGGGGACTTTGCGGGGGATGGAGAATCTTGGAAGATCATCACAGAAGGCCAAATAAGAAAAATTATTAAGAAAGTGTCATAATGAAACCATTTTGTTGTATGGTAAACTTAAAAAATAAACAGTTTGAAAAAATATAGTAGAAGAACGGCAGGTGGCAGAAAGTGGTCTAAATCAAAGAGCACCTCACAGTTAAGTTTAAAGCAAGGGAGAAGACAGTGGTATATGGGTAAAATGATGATCAGGTGACTATGGGAGGAAGTTGGTAGCTTACATAGGGTACGTGAGCCATTGTATATGTAGTGGATGCAGTCAGCACTGCTCTGAAACTGAGTCACTTGACACAGAAGATGGACATGATAAAAATGTTACCTGAAAGGTGACTTTAAAATCCCTTTATAATGTAACAACCTACTCATGATCATGTTTGTGAAATTGAAGGAGAGAAATGAATATGAAATATGACTGAATTTGATGGCTTGATGAGGCGCTAATTCTTGGTGTACTTTGTTATAAAGTTGCCAGGATTCCTTTGCTGAATAATGCATGGAGTCCATGAGAAGGGCAAGAGGGAGCACAATAAAAGACAAATTGATTCCTATTGCTATAAAGTCACTTTTGAGAGTTGAAATGAACATAATAATCCTAATGTGGCCAGTGGCTGAATGAAACCCATTTTGCTGGCTGATGCTGTGGTACAAAGCTGTTACTCTTTAACCTGAGGTGATTTTATTTGAAACATGGGTGAGTGATACCCACGAATATGACTTGTTGAATATTTAATGTCACCTCAAATATAAGGCGCCATGTAAATGTAAGGTGTCATTATCAATAGCCATAACTGTGTTGATTGTTATTATTGTCTCGAGATACTTATAAGAATCAATTGCAGTAGTAGCTCATTGTGCAGCTCTAAGCTGTAAGGAACAATCTTTCGAGTCATACTATTAAAAATGTTCAAATGCAGCTAAACAGCCTTTGGGAATAAATGAGACTGTTTTGATGTTTTAACCTGTGACAATGCACAAATCTGGCATTTTCTGATTTGGAAAAGTTGAGTCTGGAAATTAAACTGTCAGAGTTGAAAAGTATGGGAATGTGAGAGCCACAAGCTGTTTAATCAAAGTGCAGGATTCTTTCTTCAGAAGGGTTACGAAATAGATTGTCCAATAACAACGCTGCTATGCGAAACGCATCTTCTGAAGGAGACACAAGAAGAGGAAGAGGGTAAGGGGAGCAGGTGATTACTTCCCCAACAGTAAAAGGAGAAGAAAGCGCTTCTCTCCTTCCTTCATCTATAATGACAGAAATAACATCAGCTGTTCATCTACGTCTACGTTTTCAATGAAGGCGCGTGCATGTCAATACTTTTATAAACTACAGATCCCGATATCAAGACATACACATCATAGCAGGCTGGCATGCGCTGGTGGGTGTGCTTTCTTTTTGTTTTTATTATCCATAATTAGATACATTGAATGAGCAAATAATGTGTTGGTATCCCCATTTCCCCAATTGCCCTCTTCCCTATCCCCAATCAGATGCATATCCTCCTCTGTGGGTAGTCTGGATCAGTCCATGGGTAGGGGGTTATGGATAGCCTAGACTTCAAGTTTCAACATTCCTGCCCCTGTTACACAATAGTAGTAACAAAGTGGCAATTTACATTTCTTTGAATTTCTGAATGATTAGCGGAAATTTATTGGACTCCAAGTTCAAGTTTCTACTAATGTTTTTCTAACACATATTTATTGTATTTTCATGTTCATCAGTGTTTAGGCATTTAATTGATGAACTGATCAGGCTATGCGAAAGCTTCTTCAGCGGTACTAAAGTAAGGGATGAGCAAATAGAAGAACGTGGTAAGAATTACACAGACTCTGAGAGATCCAGGCTTATGTCCCAAATGGCTAACCTGGCTGTCCCTCAGTTTTTGTCCCCATTTATTCTTCAGTATTTAGAGATTAGCACCAGTATCTAGCTTGATTTTTCTGGCAGAAATACAGGAA
The DNA here is from genome assembly GCA_004024765.1 of Zapus hudsonius. Lineage (NCBI taxonomy): Eukaryota > Metazoa > Chordata > Mammalia > Rodentia > Dipodidae > Zapus > Zapus hudsonius. The sequence continues at coordinate 26,531 of PVHP010009420.1, read as the reverse complement.
GGTGCTTTCTGCTAGGAATATGAATTAGAAATGTCTGACTTCGCCAAACTTTCTTAATAAAAAGAATCCTCACCAGATCTTTCTGGTCAATCAATCCACATACTTGAAGGAGTAATGTCAAGACTCGGGATAGTTTGTGGATAGTATGCTTCAAACTTTGTGCCTTGTTTGAGATGACACTCTTTTCCTCTCATTTCGACCGTTTCTTTCAGTTTGTCAGTAGTCTCTGTAGATGTGGACACTTCGTTCTGCCTCTGATCATGAAGAGCAGGGGAAAGCACTTCACTCGGTGATGCCAATATGAGTAAACCAATCCTTGAACTCAGGTTATTGAGTGCACAGCATCAATCACACTAATCATTCTGGAAGCAAGCCTCCTTGAGAGAGGACTTCAGAGCAGCTAGTTGCTCGCATTTCTATCCCAGATTCTCTCGACAGTATTGTTACCAGGTTTGTAGTTTGACTTGCCTTTATCTTGACTACATTTTCTGCTGTCTCTCTCAAGCCAGATATATACTTATTTAGATAGATAGATAGAGAGAGAGAGAGATAGATAGATAGATAGATGATAGATAGATGATAGATGATAGATAGATAGATGATAGATAGATAGATAGATAGATAGATAGATAGATAGATAGATAGATGCATGTGTATACAATTAGGTTAAAAGAACTTAACTTTTTAACCAGAAAATGGAACATGAGTGGGAAGCTTTAAAGTAAATATCAATTTCACTTCTTACCAATTCTCCCTGGTATAATTTTCACCCATTTTGTGTTCAGTTATGAGAGATTTTGATCTCATGGGCATCTAGCGGTAATTGCTTGACATTCAGAGGACATGTTTTCTAAGGTACCATCCTGTGCCTTACTCAGTTGCTGACATTGTAATGGGCAAATTGGAGTTCTTTGCCAATACAGCAACAAATTTAGAGTACCCAGATTCATAAACCTTGAGAGAATTAAAATGACAGACCAGCTGAGGGTAAGGTTTAGAGAGAGACTTTATTAGATTAAGAGGAGGAGAGGAGAAGCTACAGAGATCTTCCACCACCGCGAGTGAGGAGAGAAACATGGGGGCATGCTAGTCACGAGGCTATGAAACCAGGGGCCAGCCAAGGAAGAGAGAGAAGTAAAAATATAACAGAGCTCCCATCATGAGAAAAAAAAAGTCTATTTGGGAAAGAAAGGGGGTCACCCTAGTCTCAGCCATGAGGATAAAACTTTGGGGAATCTTACCAAAAGCCTGGAGGTTTAGAAGTCTCTCTGCTGACCAGCCATGGGGAAAAAAGAGCCCTTTGTCTCTCACAGGTGAGTATCTTTCTGACCCAGGTGAGCTAGAGAAACAGTGATTGGCCTAGACCTAGGAGAGTCCCACCTTCATCTGGTAGGGCAAAGGCCTGGCTAGGGTGGTGCCTGGGTGTGGCAGAGTTGTGACTGTGAGGTCATAGAGGCTGGATCTCTGACTGTTTAGAAAATCTACCTCCTAATCTCCTTCCACATGATGTGGCATCTCAACTGATATTTGTTGAACAGGCTCAGGGCAGGCAGTGACGACATGTTCCATCTTTATCGTGTCATTGGCTACATCAAGCTCCAGCTTGATGTCTCCTGAACCTATTAGGTGTGGTGTCTTCAGCAGTAGGACCTATCTTTTCAGGTCTGGTGTGCAGCCAACAGCTCTGGGGGCCTCAGAGGCTTCCCTGACCAAAAACTCACTGGGAGGTATCTAATGCCTGGAATTGCTAATTTTGTTTGATAACCCATGCCTACTTTGAGCATCATTATCCCTCTGTAAATTGTAGTGTATAGTGCCTTTTCTTTTCTCTTTTTTTTTTTTCTCTTTGGACTCATCCTGAAACCTAGGTTATAGTGAATAAAGCTATTTGATCAACAAATAGGTTACAAGGCATTTTTATCTCTAAGCCATTCACAATAATGTCCATTTATTATGAAGGACAACACTCAGGTGACAGAGTTATATTTAGTGTGTAAAAATGTATAATTAATGATAGTGTGTTTGGAGGTAATTAAATTAAGGAACTGTACCTAGTAATGTCTGTCTAATACATAGTGGCTCCTTGATGGCCCCTAAACTAGCTGTGGAATCCTGGGCATCAGTGGGTAGAGGAACAGATACGGGAGGTGCTCAGTGCCCTACCTACATGCACCACCAGCCAAGCACATGACCCTAAGCTCCAGAAATTCCATCCATCTTGTTGCTTTGGGACTCAACAAGTTAAATGCTTGGGGATCAGATAAGTGCAGAGAAAAGCAGAAGGAAATACTTTCTTCCATAAGACGTTTGGGGGACATTCTTAGAGGTTGTAAACATCAAAATAATCTCATTAAAATTTTACATCTTATCTCTGGGATGAATTTCCATCAAAGGACAACTTGGCAGTCGTGGTGAGGGGGTGGATTGATTGGAACATAACTGACAATGAAATGATGGTGTTTTTTTTTCTCTTGTTTCAAATGTAAATGAAGGTTCTTTGATTCTCAGGATGTGCAGCCACAGTTCTGCCTCCCACCATGGCTCAGGGAGATGCCCCTCCAGGGAGATCATCCCTTATGCCTGGCAGACTCAGGGGACAGTAAGAAAATAAAAGCCTTAAAAGTGCCTTTTTCAAAACAAACCTAGTGCTGATGAGCAGGCAGAGAAATTCTCTGTGTATCTTTGAAATAGGAACAATTTGAACAACTTGTGTCCAACATCATATCCTGAAATAGTTTTAAAACAACCTGGAGAGTTTTAAAACTCATCCAAGGAACTTAGGCTCAAGCTGTCAAGACGACTGGCATAAAGTTGTCGTTCCTTCTTTGATCCTACCCTTTCGAAGGTCCCACTCTTTCATCTCCTGGTCTCGTATTTGTTCCTTTGCCCTCACTCATCCTTTCCCCGTGGCTCATTGCTCCTGTTGCAATGCTGTGTCTCTCTGTTCCCATTCAGTCTTTGGTCTTTACATCTACACTCAGACTTCTATCAATTTTTATGAATTGGATCAGTCTAATAATTCACATGCAGTGTTTAAGGGCAGGGAGTGTTGAAAACAGAACATACCAGAATGTATCTCCATGGTGACAAGAGAAGTGTTCAACTTGATCAGTGTTTACAGCCCTGCTTATGGACCCAGTGTGGCTTCAGTGGGTGAATAGAAGGACAGATGAAGGAATTGAAGGATAGATATACAAGTGGAAAGACATATGAACAAAGCGAAAAAGCAACACACCGCTCACACGGGGGTCCTGTATTCTTTCTCATTTCCATCATGTGTTTACTGCACACACACCTTTCTCTCTGCTTTTAAAAGTAGTAGGTTTTTGGAATGGCTTTCAAGAGAAATAAAAAGATATGAAGAAGTATGTCTTCACTCACGTGCATTACAATTGCATAAAATGCTCAGCTTCTGTGCTGAATAGTTTCCATGCTATAACTTCAGGTCACAGGTCCTGAAGTGCAGTACAGTGGGCAGTGTGACAAGATCAGCTGGGTAGTTTTCTGATAGCAGAGGCTGCTGGAAGTTTGTCTGTTAGATCTTGCCTGAGTGTGTTGCCAGCTCAGTACATCACTCATTCATTAAGTCAACACGTCATTAAGCAATGCCAAATGGTAAGCACAGTGATAGTCATTAGAACTGAATGGAGAATAACATAGATGAATTCCCTGACTCCTGCCTTCACCAACGTATCTTTTGTTGGAAGAAATAAAAAAATGAATATATATATATAATCTCACAGATAAGAGATACATTCCCACAAATTTTCTTGAGATAATACAAAAGAGAGATGGAGATTATTTGATTTAGCTGAAGGGATGAGGAGATCCTGGGTGGTGTGGCAAAGGAGATGGGAACTTAAATATAAGAAGATGTCAGTCATGCACAGGGCCCAGGGAGACATTCAAGGAATCAGCAATGCAGGCCCCTGGTGACAGGAACTAGGCATATTCACAGCCTAAGAGCAAGGAGGGAATGATAGCAATTGAGACCCCTGTGGTAGAGTAATGCCAACCTACTAAGACCAGCCTGCTCTGGTCACATTTGCCTCATAATTGACCACAACCAATATGGACTAGTTTTAATTTCACTAGGCATGGGTAAAGTTCATTTTATTCTTTAATTATCATCTCCTCTTTAGCTGATTCATGAAAAAAGAGTAAAAGAATGTATGCATCTAAAAGACATCTGCCTGTCTTTAGCTGGGTTTCTGATTAATCCAGTTTTAATCCATCTATCTAATTACGCTTTACTAGCTTCCCTTTCTTTATCCTCCAATTGCTCAGCTGGTTGGGGGTCTGGAGGGCAAACACATTCATTATGTTGCCAGCAAACAAGATAGGAATTGCACTGCAGGGGACAAAATTAAATTTACAGCTTTCCCTTGTACATGTCATAAACTATTGATTTAACACAAGGAGAGATGGCTGTAATGATGGGGCACACCTGCAATGTGGAGCTGGGCTCTTGCTGGGAGAGGCCAGAAGACAACACAGACAAACCTGCTCCAGGCTTCGGAGACCAGCACCAGCCCCAACCAAAGGATGAAAGAGTCTAGGTGTGCTTTATATATTATGCTTGCAGAATTTCAAGAAAGGGCAAATCCCTGCTAAGACAGGTTGATTTTTATACCTTGACAAAGCCTGGGATGACTGATGTATAAAGGTGGGCTCAGTGACAGTTTGCATTAGTGGTCAGGGAATCTGAGTGCTACATGGCATCTTTCACAAAGTTAGAAGTAAGGAGTCAATCTCAGAAAGAGGGATAAGCCAATAAAGATCATGTAGGTTGTAAGTCAGAGAACTGACTCTTCAAGGAATTCCCTCTCACTTTGGTACTGTTTAGAGACAGCCCTATGTGTTCCCCCACTACCAGGTACTTGACATGGATGTGGTTTTGTGGTTATGGTCCTCACTAAAGCAGAGGCTCCTTGAGGACAGAGAAAGCCTCATGTTTACTCATGTATTAAAGTAGAAAGGAACATGTCTGATATATATTGGTCAAATTACTAACTCAAGTTTGATTTCAAATGAGGCAGTGTTACTTACAAAAGCATTTTCAACATCAAACAGCATCCAGATTCCGCCATCGCTAGATGTCAATCATATGGCTTTATCCAGCAAAACTATAGCCTTGGAAACACACACACACACACACACACACACACACACACACACACTCAGAAAGATGAAGTTGTATGTGAAAAACTAACCACAAAAATTAAAACCATTTTATTTTTTAAATTAAATTGATGAGCCTCATGAGAAATCCTTCACCAGCATGGTGTAATATATGGAGTAGTGTGGCATTACAAAATATGCTTGGACTTAAGCATTATAAAAGCCAGAACTTTTATATCCCAAAGATATCATTGATTTATTACCTAGCTGTAACACTAGGAGCTCTCTCTTTTTTTTTTTTTTTTTTTGCATTACTAAAAATTGCAGCAATCTACAAATTGAAGTCTTCCAAATTTTCTAAACTGAGATATGCTCTGTAGAGGATAGATTTTGGAAACATTATAACGGGGAAGATTTTCCCAACTTGGATTACAAAGCAAAGCTAGTCCTTAAGGAACAAAGTTGTGAATGACTGGGTCATCTCTACTGGCTAACGTAATGGGAGACAGATTTAAAGTCGTTGGCTCCAGAATTTCTCCCTTCTGCTGTTTGCTAGCCAGGACTGATTTTCTAGAAGAGGTTCTCCCAGGAACCAGGCAATGTCACGAGGCTCATAGGTCATGGATCATTACCAATACGGATCCATGCACAAGAACTGTATCTAGCCAATCACAAAATTTCTAAAACAATTCCCAGCGACCTCTTATTACCAGCCACAAGAGGTTGTCTAAGATTTTAATGTGGGAGCAGTGATTTATTATAGACTGCACTCGAATTCATTTTCATATGCCAAAATGCTAATGTGAACGGGCAGAAAGAACCTTTGTCTCTGGGGCAAAGGAAGCAGCGGATCCATTAATGTTCATTCTCTTCTGCCCTACTTCCCCTTCATTTTGTTTTCTGCTTGGGAGAGTGTTATTCTGACATGATTATGCACTCTGATTCGTCCATCCTGCTTCACAATTCCCAGCCTTCTCCTTGCCCTCTCCCTCTGTTTCCTCCCTGTGTGTGTGTGCGTGTGTGTGTGTGTGTGTGTGTGTGTGTGTGTAGCTTTCCTATCTACATGCTTCTAAAACATGTCCAATAACAACACCCCTTCATATCTCTGCTAACCCACTGACCACAGGAATCCTATTACTCTGAATGACATCTTCTCTGCAGTCTCCTTTTTGGTGAAAGCACACTGTATACTTACGATCTTTGTGGTAGTAGACTTTGTCACTAACTCTATCCCTGAGACATTTTGGAATCTGTTTTGCTTCTGTGGTGAGTTTCTTGGCAGTCAGCACTTATGGATTAGATAGAAACATTCTACTGAAAAAATGTTATTTTGTGCTATTCTTATTGGTATTTGTATAATATGTTGTTTCCTCACTAAAGTCATGCAATGCAAAAGAAAACCTTGAATTTATCTTCTCCACAAACAAAATATATCTGCATTGAACTCCAATATGGCAGCCACAAGGCGCATAAGCTAAAAGTAATTGAAATTGAACAAAATTACAAGTCGATTTCCTCACTTGTAGTTGTCACTGTTCACACCTTCAGCAGCCAAATGTGGCTCGTGACCACTTCGTTGAACAGCTCAAAATACAGCATTTATATCAGTGGGGAAAGTTCTGCTGGAGAGAGTTCTGAAAGCACTTCTCTAAATGGAGATTGTGAAGCTGGTCCATATTAAATATGCAAATTTCTGGCTTCATTTGTGACCAACTAAATTGGAATCTCTGGTGGATAGCCTTGACTTAGACATGTTAGCAAGTCTCTGCAATGTTCTGTGTGTACAATGAAAGCTGAGAATGTATCCCAAAGTACCCAATCCTATCCATCACATATGCCAGTCATCAGCATATCTCCAAATGCCCTTTACTTGAAATAGTTCTTTCAGTGCTTACTTCCATTTTGCGATTTTTTTCTTTCTTTTTTTTGAGATGCTGCTGCTATTTAATTTACTTAATTACTACTAAATTACTTCATGCCTTATTTCATATGACTGGCAAGAACTTTTATACCCTCGTTATTGCCAATGGCTTTGGCATTAACAAACCTAACCAGAGAAAATGGTGCTGAGTATAGGAGTATCTGGGAAA
>PVHP010009420.1:0-19220 GCA_004024765.1 Zapus hudsonius | reverse complement strand
TCCTCTTTGTTCTTTGACTATTACTGTCTTGCTGTTATAAAGAAAGGTCAAATCCCAATTTCAAGAATGAAAGGACCCTTGAATATCACCTTCATCATCCTGCATAAATTTGACCTGTAACATCATGCAATGATCACCTAAGCTTTCACACCTTTTACAGGTGTGAATCGCCATGGATACTGATCTGAGCATGGTCAGGAAGTTCTCCAAGCAATTCTTATGAACTGAAAAACTTGGAATCTCCTCATCTGAGCTCTGAATGAGGACCTCCAGTCGTAGACACGTAGCCTCCTTTGAGGCTGGCAGTCATCATAATGTCTTAACAAGCTCCTTTTTAACTTGAAGCATCTATGCACATACTCCAGGGCTGCCCTTTAAGGGATCACAGGACACCTAATTCTCCACATGACAGTCTTTCACCCAACATATGTGTCTTCCTGAGACTGCCCATTCCTTTTCTCCAGTGCTTTCCTTTCCCCCAGTTACATCCTGATTATGACTTGTTTTTCTTTCTAATTGTGATCAGAGTTCCAGTTTAAGTATCATCCTGGTCTCGTATTAAAGAAGTTTCTGCTTTTCTTGTATTATTTGAAGATGTTCCAATGTGGCTCAATTGTTTTCTCTCAGAAAATCTTAATATTTGGCAGTCATTTCTTATAACATCACACTTCTTGCCCACCTCCCTGTCCCCATGCCCTGGCACCATCTTATCTGAAGAGCTATTTCATACGTCATCCCTCTCAAACCTTAAATGTGAATTTTATATTTCCTCTATAATTATTTGTATAGGTAAGTTTCACATAGGAACAATCATCATGTCTTCCTCCAAATCCAAAGGGCTTGAGGTAATGTCGTGCATCTTTTATTCAACTTCTCAGATTTCACTGGTGACAGCTGTTCCTTTCTGTGACAAGTAGTACAAACTGAACTGATCCGGTCTTACACAAGTCAGTCAAGCAGGGCTCTTTCCCCTTCTTACATTTGCTTTCCTGCAGAGTGGGATTATAGCTTTGCCATTGCCTGCCTGGGGATTCTGAATGAGGACATAAAGAGAACTGGAATTTTCACCAGTGGCCTAAATCACCATTATTAAGTCCAAAGAGCACATCCTGAACAGTGAAATCGCAGCAGCATATGGACAGCCCTCTGCACTTCATATGTTATCCGTCACATTCCCGAGCCCTGCCACATGTTTCTGAAGCGGCCGGGGAAGAACTTGGCTCCTTGCTTGCTAAGCAGGGCCTCTGAATCTGTGTTACAGCAAACAGTTTTGCAATTACTGTGAGCATCATGGACCAAGCTGATATTTGAGCTTTGTCCTGACAAGTCTGTAGCAAATAAACATATGACACACCGTTGATGAAAAACTCAATGAAAAAGGAGCTAAAAAATGGAGTGTATGCATTACAAATGTAGAACAAGGAAAAATACAGCTCTCCGGTTGGTTTGGGTTGTCTTGGCCCAAATATATATGCTGAAACATATATAAATATATATGTATGGATATATATATATATATATATATTATGAAACGTGTATATTTCATTATATATAATATGTATATTATATATTATATATTATACAATATAAAATATGTATATATAACATATATATTATGGGGATGTTTCAAGAAAGAAGACATTTCTATGGTCATAAGATTTTTTTTAGTGCTTACCATAAGTTAGGCAACTTGATAGGCATTATAAAGGTAAAAGGTGATAAGAATAACTGTAGTATGTACCCTCATGAGAGTATAGTGATTGAGAAAAGACATCAATCAAAGAGCTTCAGAAATGAATGGGAAATTATAACTCTCATAATGCTTCTCAGAAATGTATAGTGCTTTGAGGGTCAACAGTGCTTTGGTTGTCTTTGTCTGATAAAGAAAGACATTTCTAAAGAAGTGACAGTTGAGCTGTGATTGAAGATGGTGAGCTGCAAATATGTCTGTACAACAGGCCCCAACTTTGCATGCATTTGTGTATAAATTGCTTTCATAAACTCACACTGATGGATATTTCAAGTTTTAAAGCATGATTTACTTTGAAGCTCAGGTAAAATAAATATAAATCAGGCTGTTTTTTCTCTTGTCCTCAAGGACTGTCTGGCATTACTGACTGGGGGCTACTTAGAAAACTTTGATGAAGATGTGGGTATATAAAGTGTGGAGATAGAATGAGGATACTTGTTGGCAACTCAAAGGGGGGAACAACCATGCTATGAAAGTCAAAGAGCCATTAAGATTGAGTCAGAAATGGGGCAGGGGAAGAAGTTAACCATTAAGTGAAACTGATCAATTTAGGTTCAGGCCAATCAGGGCATAGTGCAAACTTGAAGCATAGGAAACTTTGGGGAGTTTAACTGGTAAGTGAAAAAATTCCTTCTGAGTTCTGGTAAGATAATTTTAACCAGTTGGGTAGAGCAATTGTTAAAAGCATATGGTAAATATTGGGCAACTGGTTTTGATGTTGTTGGGTTGCTTACAACCAATTTAAGATTATGAAATTATATTTTTGATTCCCAATTTTCTTATGGAAAGTTCATTTCTAAATTAATCAGAGTACATCATATGACAAATGACCTAAGGAAGATAATAAATCTTTGGCTGTAATCACTGCCTTCATTCTGAGTTGTCTTTACACATTGCTTTATTGTATGTATCTAACTCGCAATAACTCAGATAAGTCCCCAGGTTGCTTGCTTATGTGATAGTTTAAAAGTACAAGCTATTCCACATAAGCTATTTTGGAAGATTTTTCTATTTTTTTTTTACACTTAGTTGCTTGATTAGTTTTCTTGCTCTGAAGTCTAAGTTTTATAATATCATTAAAAAACTTTCTATGAAATTTATCATTTTTTTACTTTTCTTTTATATTATTTATAGAGGAGATATACCAGAGATCATTAGCCAAGTTAATGTCTTTGTAGTTGCTAAGTACTGTAAATATCATCACGTAAACTAATATTTAAAGAAGTTTCATACGACTAAATTATGATGATTCTAGGTAAGGTGCCCATTTGCCCTTAGTTTTCAGCCCTAAGCAAAGGACAAATATAAGACATTCTAGTTGACCAATTTCTCATGCTCCTTTAAATACTATATGTAGTATCACCACACACAGTTTCCTGTGAATTGATAAACACAGAAAAGTTGTCATCCTATAAAAATTCCTGCTGCTCTGAATGAAATCCATTTTAGTTTCCTATGCAATCTTTATGCTATACAAAAATGACAAAGTAATAATGCATAGCGCTGTGCTAAATTTGGAATGTGCACCTGGTGTTAGGGAAAATGGGGCAGTTGTGGATTCCGGGTCACTCTTGGGAGACGCATGGACCCTTTCGAGCACCAAAGCTATTTTCATCCTTGTTGAGTTCTTCTGCCTAGTCAATTTTGGGAAGAGATAGCACAGTTTGATAAGTCATCTTTTCTGAGGAAAAAAAAAAAAGCAAGCTCTCCGTAGCATGTGGCATAATTTAAAGCCATTATTCAGGAGGAACCCTGCAGAGCTTCTCTCTTAAGTATGGAGTCTCTCATCTTCCAATGGCTGGATTGAGTCATTAGCTAAGCTGTGTAGTGACATTGTGAACAGTGCTAAGATGATCTGGAATCATCTGGAAGTTAACAGAGAGGCTCCATCTTTGGAGACTTTTAAGGACACGAAGGACTTAAATTTCAACAATTTTTGAAATCACACTTGGAAGAGTTCTTCCCCTCCATGTGTTTTGGTTTGGTTTGTTTATTTTAATGAATAAGTGGTACTGGGCGTACAACCCAGTAAATCATCTATGTTAGCTCACTACCACTGAGTTACACTGGGTTCCTTAGAAACCTTGTATCTATCTGCCTCTCTCCCATTCTCACCCCCCACTGAAAACTTAAGCAACTTTAGGGAAGAGAATGAAGTAACACAAGCATGAGGCATAATCAATACTTTGATAATTAAGAATTAAAAGAAGATAGCAAGCTTTTTTATTAACTTCTGCTGAATTTCATGCATGTGTTCTCTAACCAAATAATCTTGTTTAGGTCTTTTGATTATTTATTTATTTATTTATTGGTTTTTTAAGGTAAGGTCTCACTCTAGCTTAGGCTGACCTGGAAATCACTATGTCGTCTCAGGTTGGCCTCAAACTCACGGTGATCCTCCTACCTCTGCCTCTAGAGTGCTGGGATTTAAAGGTGTGCGCACCATGCCAGGCTTGCATTGTTTTTTTAACTTGTAAAATAGATTCTTACATGTTGTGTTGGGGTATTCCCATATGCTATTGAAAACTCAATTCCCATGTTCCTCAGTTCACATCTTCTAGGCAACCCCTTTCCATTCTCCATCTCCACCACGAATCAGATGGAGACAGAGAAGCCAGGTCCTTTGTAACAACCTGTGCATATTTCTCTAGCAGTCTGTCCCAGGGTTCATAAACCCTCCCTCACTAAACCATAACCATGTTGATGCTACTGTCTTTGAATTTCAGCTTTCGATCTTTGGAGACTTTGTTTCATGTAAGGAGGGGTTTTGAAATGACGGGACTGAAAATGAGCCATGGCAAACAACTATATAAACATTAGATAAAGGTGGAAAACAGGCTTGTAGGCTCTCCCCCTCCTGGAGTGCTTGTCCACTCCTTAAAGCAGATCCAGCTAGCCACTACCTGGAAATATGTTACTAGGCCAAGGTTGTTTGCTTTGCATATGCTAAAGGGATGAAATTCTTAGAATAATTCAAAATTTAGATTTTATCTGATGAGTATGTTTCTATTCTCTCCAAATGAATAGTTTTTTATGCTATCAATACATCCTCACATTTTTTTCTCCATCCTTTGAAATTTGAGTCTACTACTTGTGGGCCAAATGAAAACTGCCTGTCCTCACTCTGAGAGCACTTTCCAGCCCCTTAGGTGGAGAGCTGTATGTTTCATTCCATTTCATCTTCAATCATTCTGATTTCTGTTACTATTTACTGCTTATTACCTGTCGTAGTCAGCCACATGCTGCTGGGATGAATCTTCAAACCAGTCACAATATGGGGGAAGAAAGTATTTATTGAAACTACAGATTGAGAGGAAGTTCTGTAACAGCGAAAGAGGCTGGCTGTCTTTCACAGGTCTGAGTAGAGAGAAAAACCCATCACCTACACCATACACAAAACAGCAAACCAAGCAAGAACAAGGAGAGAATTTCTTCCCCTTTATAAAGCCATTAGGGTGGGGTCTTACAACCCTTCCCCAGACTTAATGGCTTCCTGTGTCTCTGGAATTTCTTTCCTGTACTGCCCACACAGGAAAGGATGTTTACCTCCAGCCACTCTGAGCTTCCTTAAATCTTGTCCCCTACTGAGAGGCTGCCTTCCTGTAAACATCCTCAGAGACCTACCCAAGATAATTAAAAAGATCAAGTTGACAACAAAATCTAACCATCACATTATCAAACTCCTATCCATGTCCCTCAGCCCCATGAAGTATTCAATGATGTTCCTCATCTGTGAACATTCCTTGGCAAACCTTTTTTATTGTTAATAGAAACACCATTTTGATGTTCTGCTACTGTTTTTGAGCTTTGAATGATTTTATCTAAAATACTCATTCATAAGAAAAATGTTGCATCAATCATGTTCACAAGTAGCTTCCTATTCCAACTCTTTAAACCAAATATTTAGGAATGTTTAAATCCGCAGGTACACACATTGAAGCCAATTATGTAATAATAGTGAAGATTTATCACAGATGAGAATGACTATTATAAGAATTAGATATCTATTTATACTTTAGGAATTAAAACAAAAATAATCTGGTTACTTAAATAAACTTCAGGTAGGGCTGGAGAGATGGCCCAGCAGGTGCTTTCCTGAGAAGCCTAATGAGCTGGGTTCAAGTCCCCAGTACCCATGTAAACCCAGATGCACAAAGTGGTTGCATGCACCTGGAGTTTGTTTTCAGTGGCTGGAGACCCTGACATGCCCCCCTTCTCTCTTTCTCTCTCATCTCTCTTTCTTCTTGTAAATAAATAAAATATTGTTAAAATGCTAAAAACCTTGATTTATTGGGTTAGTTTAAGTGGAAATCATGACTAAATCCAGGTTCTTACTATAAAAAACAAAGATGTGAAATTCTGACACACTTATGAGGTCAAAAGGGTGTAATTTGCTGATGTAAACATACTAAATGGCTTTAATTATTAAGTCTGTATATTTTTGAACCAGCCTTTTGAAATTTCAACATTTTATAAATCATATAATAATTAAACATGTTAATTGTAATCACATTGATAAATGTAGTCATTGCTTTTAACTTGCATATCTCTAAGTAATAATACTATAGTTAGGAAGGTATTTACTATTTCAAATATATATAGAGAGAGATAGATATATAGATATATGTATGGATAGATTACAGATATAGATAGATGTAGATATGGACAGATATAGATAGATATAGATATATGGAGAGAGAGGTGGGTATGTAGGAAACTGTCTTTTGCTCAGCTACTGAGGTCTGCATGTGTATAAGCATCGTTTCCAGTCATTCAAAGAATCATTTTTAAGGATATTTATTCAAGAGCCCCATCAAAAAAGAAGTGCATCACCATTACAACAAAGTCTCCTTCCTGAGATCCTGCCAAGTAACAGTACATATTCAGATAAATGAACCACTAAACGCTGTCTGTAAGGAGCAACAGCTGCCACCTCTCAGATAACAGAGCCGCCCGGCCCCTCCCAGATCAGAAAATGGCCAACAACTAAGTGGAATTTTTATAGATTGGAAATCTGTTGAACAGCCATGGAAAGAGAGCAAAACGTGCCTCAGGCCCTGCTGACGAACGCCCAAGGTTCAATCTCTCAAACTGCTTTGCAGACCAACCAAAAGAGGAGTGAAAGGGATTATCTCCATCCTTAAATTTTCAGCATGGTCAAAGGGTCTGTAAAATCCTTGTGGTGAGCAAGCCCAGTTTAATGGTCGGGAACAAATGCTTTTTTAGTCACAGGGCAAGGCTTGTGGATTGGTTGTAATTTCAAATTAGTGGCAGCAAAGGTGGAAGGCACTCACCGCTCCTAACCTACACCCACCTCCCTTCCCCATGCTGTTTTCCCTTCTCCTGGTGAAAGTCTAGAGAGATGGATTCAGGGTCTCCTGGAGTCTTTGCATGGGAGCCATACTGGGATGTGTTTGTCACAGTTCTGCACAGAAAGCCCACTCACTGAAGAAAGCAAAAATCAGTCCTCCAACTGCTAGCTGTACATATAATTGGTGCCTAGAAGGCTGGGCTGAGGGAGCCATAAGAGCAGCTCATTAAGGGCTGAATGGATGATCTGATGCAATCACTTGATCTGTGACTGTACCCCAGCATGGCTGTGGACCCCCACTGTAACTTGTCCTTTCAAAACCTGCTGCCATTTTCCCTGGTGACTTCAGTGATCACAGAGAGCAGACTAGGTGCTGTTGTCCAAAATCAGTAGTTTGCTGTGCAAGCTTTAGAAACATAGTGGGAACTATTGTCCCAGACCATTGCTCATTTATTCTGACTCCGGAATCGACGCCTCTCTGTTTACCATTCACGTGTTAAATTACTCTCGCAGATGCATTTTTTAAAGGCAAGTAATTTTAGTCTTTGACAATACAGGGAACAAAAAGACGCTGGATGGCTTATCATTAGCTTCCGTTTTCATTAACTCTCCAGGTCTTATTTATCCCTGCATTTCCCACAGTGTTCGAAACTGACTGACCTTTATTAAGGGTTCAATATCTGCTTTTTTGATCACTGGTTTGTACCCCAAACAACTCCTTTTAATTTGTAAGTAGGAATGACTATGAAGGTAATATGGCCTATGCCCTTTATGTGTAAGGCTTTTGCTTTAAAAATAATGAAAGAAGAAGAAAGGACATTTTTTATACCTTCACATTTTATTGACTTGAGCTTTGTGCTTATAACTGTGATCCAGAGGTCAACCAGAGTCACTTGTGTGACATTAAGCATTATTCAAGGACATTGAGAATACTCAATGAAAAACACAGTTTTATTTGTGTATGGGGTGGTGTGTGTGGTATGTGTGGTGTAGTACATGTGTACGTGTATGTGTAGTGTATGCACATGTGTGTGAAGATGTGTGGGTTCCCCATGCACAGAGCCAGAGGAGAATGTTAGGTGCTCTCCTTTATTGCTCTTCGGTATTATATTTTTCTCCCACTGAGCCCATAGATGTTGTGTGTGTGTGTGTGTGTGTGTGTGTGTGTGTGTGTGTGTGTGTGTGAAAGAGAGAGAGAGAGAGAGAGAGAGAGAGAGAGAGAGAGAGAGTGATGCCAGCCACTGAGCACAAGCAATTTTTCTGTTTCTGCTTCCCATAGGACTGGGGTTACAGACATGTGTGGTTATGCCCAGATTTTTACATGGATGCTGGGATTTGAACTTGGGCCCTCAGGCTGTCACGGTTACACTACAAGTGTTCTTACCTGCTGAGCCATTTCAGTATATATATATATATATATATATTATTAACATTTACTGTCAATAATTAGATACATTATATGAACAAGTCTTGTGATGGTACCCCCATTTCACTTCTCCCTGTACCCAACCACTGTGGGCCTTCCTCAGTGGGCTTGCTGGACCAGAAAACATGGGATGGGGGGTTATGGATTTTATGAGAGATAAGCAGTTTTTTTCTTTGTTATTGTTGCTGAGGGGGGGCAATGACTCTGAATATTCTCCCCACCACGGCTCTTACAATATATGCAGCACCTCTTCTGCTCAGATCCCTAAGTCATGGTGAGTGAGTTTTAAGTCTGCTTTACTGCTTAGGTCTTAAGAGTCTCTGGATTTCTGCTCTGGATTGTGTTGGGTATCCTCAGTGTCTGTATCCATTATCCTTTCATAGGTTATCTGACTTGTTTAGGAAGCAGGGACCAGAAGGTTAAAACTTCAATTAGATACCTTACTTCAAAAATAGAAGGAACACATAATACTTTTGGAGAAAGAAATATCAAGAATACATATGGCAAAGAAAAATATTTAGAAATTGCAGAACATTCCAGATTAGTATTTGGAAGGCTTAAGAGAATCTTGTCAACTGTGGGGAAATTTACTGATGACAGAAAAATTATATTCTGGTTTTTAATCAAGTTAAATGAAAAAATAAAGAAGACTGTGACTAAGTGAAAAGACAGACATAGGACAACAGTTTTATCCTATTTTAAAATTATTATCTGAGGAAAGGGGAAACATTGGAAAAGATGAAGCTCTGAACATACAAGAATAGGGGAAACATCCAAGTTTTGTTAGTCCAGATGTCCTTGGCCACGAGAAATATGCCAATAAAACAATATACCAATGAAACAATTTGGAGACTTATCTGAAATTTTTGGAAAATCAGGATAATACATAGAATTAATATAAGATTAACACATTATAATATAATTAGAAAATTGAAGATGAGAAAAACCAGACCATGTTATTTTTTTTCAAAAGAAAGGTGATACATACCTTAATCTTATAAGACCTATTTTCCATTCTTAAAAATATTATAGACAAACTGTGAGCTTAATTATTAAAAGAAAAAGGGGTAATCAGTATGACCCATGACTCAGTCAGACAGAATTTGTGCTTTTCTGACCATCTTATAAAACCATTGGTTAGAAGAATAAAGAGTGTATACTTTGGATGAATGGTAACAGAGCATTGGAGACTATATACCGTGATAAAATTGAACAGAGGAATAGAATTTTAAAAGTTCAATTCCCTGGAGGAAATCGCTTATGGTATGTTATCAGAGTCAAAATATTTTTTTATCAATTGATTATATGATGATTCAAAGTATAGATGATGTATATAACAGGAATGTTTATGAGCACATAATTTGCTGAGTAGCAGACCTAGAATTTTAGGTTTTCAGGAATCTAGAATGATTATATTAATCTGAAAAAAAATAAAACACTAATAGCATATGTTAAATTCAGCTTTTAAATTTATATATAAAATTTTGTGTTAAGTAGATAGAATTCTGACTGAAATTAATAGCCAGATCTAAAGATATCAAAAGAAGAAAAGTAAACCTCACGTTTCACTTAAATTGAGGCAGAAAATGACTTTATCTGACCCTTAGCTATGCAACCAGGGAATCCTGTTTGGTAAGACTCTATCTAGAAGGCGAGTCATACGCAAACATTTTTAATGATTCATATGAACAGCAACACTTCAAACACATAGTGTTTCAACAGTTTGAACTGCTGAAAAACAGGTCATTTTTTAGGAAAAATTGTGCAAAATATCTACTTTCTGGCCAAAATTGATTTGTCTGTACCTTTTACTAAGTGGATGTTATTTTGCTCACTTGATCCACACAAAATGTCCAAACCCATCTTCCATTTTACAACTCTTTTGATCTGAGAACACCTTTCACTACCCTTGTCAAATTCTATTTTCCTGAGAAATAGACACTATTATGTCATATGTTACCCTTTGTTATAACTATGCATGAGGCACAAATTCCAGTTAATATACTAATATCAGCAATAGTAAGAGAAATAACACCTCTTTCGTCTTCAATGAGCTACCTTGTCTGAAAATAATCAATGGATTTTATTGTCTTATATTGGGCTTTATAAAAACTACAATCTCTAAGGTCTTCATTTCACTCTTTAAAAATATATTAATTTGTAAGCCTCATTCTACATATATGATCCATGCAAAAATTAAATTTCTAAGCTCATTGTGATGACAATAATCAGCAGAACTAAGCAGAAGAAATGGGTCCCTTTAGTTGGAAGAAATGAGAACCATCAAAGTCTGTGAATTTGAGCTGAGGCTGTAAGAAGAGATGTTTGACAATAGATAAATAATCTGCAAAATGTCCAAATTGAGTCAGGCTTATGTATGATGAAAGTCAAAAAGAATGAAAAATCACCACACTGAACAAAGCTGGGACTTTAAACATTCTGCTCTGTGTGAAAAGGGACTCTGAAATCACAGCTAGGGCTGGTGCACTTCTTTAATCCCAGCATTCAGGAGGCAGAGGTAGGAGGATCACACTGAGTTCAAGGCCAGCTTGAGACTTCATAGTGAATTTCAGATCAGCCTGAGCTAGATTGAGACCCTACCTTGGAAAACAAAAGTAAATAAATATTTTTTAAAAGCTCAGCTAATGGAAATAAAAAGCAATACAAAGCTTCCATCCAGTCAGGACTCACTAGAAAAACACAACTTTCCTATGGGAAATTGAACCAAACTGGATCAAATGAATCCCAAAGTGTGATTAGAGACAACACAGCAAACAAAAAATTATATATATATATATATATATATATATATATATATATATATGTCAATGATTCTGATGCTATAAAAGAAGATGGAGAAACCATAATAAGAGATAATTATTACAAAAAAGTTACAATCATAATTTCTTGAAATAAAATAATAAGTCAATGCATATATTAAGCAACAAATTAAACTAACACAGTTAAAGGTAGAATTTAACGAACTGTAATTTATATCTGAGAAAATTATCCAGAACATAGCAAATCAAAGTAAGTATTAAATGTTAAACATTGATGATTTAATATTTCTATTCATGTTAATACATTCTAGATAGGATAGAGAAAGCGATTGTTGGTTTTATAGTCAGCTTGACTAAGCCTTTATACCCAGTTTTTTTTTCAATTAAATGATAATTCAAATGCTATGGTGTTTTTTAGAAGTGATTAATAGTAAAACCAGATTATTTTCCATAGTATGTCTGGACCTCATCTCATTATCTGAGGGCATAAGAGAATGCAATGAGCTAACCCAAAGTGAGAGAAATTTTGCCTCAGAATCCCTTTGGAGTCATGACTACGGGACTAATACCTGTTAGAATTCCTGTCTTGCCATGAAAATTTCACATTTGCCAGACCCCTCCTGGTATAAGGCCAGGTTCTAAAATCCTCTCTCTCTCTCTCTCTCTCTCTCTCTCTCTCTCTCTCTCTCTCTCTCTCTCTCTCTCTCTCTCTCTCTCTCTCTCTCTCTCTCTCTGCCTTAACAAAAACAATATGAGAATTTCAAAATTGTCATAATAGGATTTTCAGCACAAAAATAGATGAAACAGGGAACAAGAAACATTCTAAAGGATAGTAGACAAGAAAGTCTTTGATATTACAGATATTACAGATTTTAATGCCAAATGCCCATGCAGACTGAACAGAATGAAGCTTGCAAAATATCATATCAGCTAAGGTATCTCTATCATAATTGAAAGAAAAAGGAAAACGCTCCTTAATAAAAATGGGCTAAAGGAGCACATTACCACTAAGCCCGCTCTACAGAAGATACTCTGAGAGAAAACAAACCTATCCAAGAGGCTACAGAGAATAAACCACAATGACAATTAAGCAAGAGAAGAACAGGAAAAACACACACACCACAAAGTCACCAGAAGGACAAGAAAATCATACATATCTATAATAATTATACTGAACATTAAGAGTCCCAATGCCTCATTCAAAGGACACAAGCTAGTTTATCACATTAAAATGCAGGATCCGTCTCTCCATGGTGTCCATGAAACCTACCTCTTTATGCAGGATGGACATGGAGGGTAGAGTCTGACAAAAAGAATGAGACATTGGGCTGGAGAGATGGTTCAGCGGTTAAGGCACTTGCCTCCAGTGCCTAAGGCCCCGGGTTCAATTCCCCAGTACCCACATAAGTCAGACCCACAAAGTGGTGGCCTTGGTGTTCTCTCTCTCTCTCTCTCTCTCTCTCTCTCTCTCTCTCTCTCTCTCTCCTTGAAAAAGAATAAATTAAATATTTAAAAAATGAGACATTGAAAGAGAGGAAGCACTACTTGAAGAGTGTCCTCAGTGGAGTGGGGGGTGTTGAACAGGGGACCAAAGAGCACAATGGGGTGGGAATATAAAAATTTTGTATGTTCATATATTTAATATCTTCAATGAAGATCATTCAGTAAAAATGCTAGGAAAAAATAGGCATTGCCTTAGTGTGAAAAGATGAAAAAATATTTCCAAGCAAATGGAACCAAGAGACAGGCGAGTGTTCTAATATCTGAAAAAAAAAATCAGGATTAACCTCAAATTTATCAGAAAAGATAAAGAAGGTCACTTCATAGTTAGAAAGAACACAGTCCACTGAGCGAACATTATAATTCAACACACACACACTAAATATAAGTGTATCCAATTTCATAAAACAAACACTCTTAGAGATAAAGTCCCAGATTAACCCTAGCATAATAACAGTGTGTGAATTCAATATTATCCTCTCACCAATGGGTAGATCATCTAGACAAAAAAATAAATAAGAGAATCACCTGAAATGAATAATATAATACATTAGTTAGGCTCAGTAGATATCTACAGAATATTTCAAATACAGAATATTCCAAAAATAAATGCTGAAGAATACACATACTTCTCAATGGCTGGGACTTTTGTTAAACTAGATCAAATATTAGGACACAAGTAATTATTAATAAATATGGAAAAAATGAATTTTTTGTATATCGGATCACAGTGCAATAAAACTAGAAATCAACAATGAAAAGCAATAATCGTTCAAAGCAACCTAACATAAAAAAGCACCAAAAATGAAATATTAAATTAATTGAAGCAAATTTCTTATCAACACCAATGTAGGTCAAAAGACAATGGATTATTACCTTCAATTAATTAAGGAACACAATCATTTTCTTAAATTCTAAGCCCAACTCTATTATTATTATACATAATGATGCCACTAGGCATGCATATTTCAGTGTGTGTATAGATATAGCTGTTTTTAACTATGACACATGTAGAGCCTAGAAATTTTGAAAACAAAGCAATGAAGAAAATATCTGAGGCAAATCTAAATAAAAATATGAAACATTAAGAAAATCATGACCAAACTGGTTTTTCAAAAGCATATAATGAAACTGAACTGGATATAATTCAAAGTGAGAAGCATATCACTAAAAGAAGAAAATATTGGTGATACAGTGAATTTGAACAACAGAATTAGCTTAAGAATGAGCAGGTATGAAGCTGTATACAGAGAAATTGGAAAATATAATTCCTTTGAAGCATGAATGGTTCATTTTAAATACTGACCCCATAATTAGTTTCATAAGCAGCTCTGATAACAATGTAATAACTTCCCTACTTCTCATATTCAGAAAAGCTAGAAAACACACTTCTAAATAAATAATGCATCAGAGTTCATAATAAAAATTTTAGTATATTCAGAACTTCATGAAGACACTACATACCAAATGTCTCAAGATACAGCTAAATGATGTTTGAAGAAAGTTTTCACATGTATTATCAGTAAATATGTTTTAAAGAAATGGGTCAAAATTTATGAGCTACATCATAATTTATAAAATACAGCTACGGAGGACAATGTTCATCCAACAAAATCATGAAATACATACTAAGGAACTCAGAGAGATAATCAGCAAGTTTAAAAACTGGTTCTTTTGAAAACCTAATAAAATAGAAAGTCTACGCAATCAATTGTCGATCAAATAAAAAAGACAAGGCAGAAAAATCCCTGATAAGTTAAAAAAAAAAGGACCCTAATTAAAATACAGTAGAAAGCTCAAAATGCAAGGGCATGAAATAATTTTAGTCTAATGCCTTTGAAACTGACATAAAAAAACAATAATGACTAAACAGATTTTTAGAGGAAATGAGAAATAATTTGCCCAGTTTTTTTTTTTTATTTCATTTTAAACTGTTGTCTTCAGTCTGGCAAGTATAGGCCCTGCTTACTCCAAGTTTTACAATGACTGTGGAGGTAATAAGGAATGTAAGGAATGCTGCCCATGCTCTCTGGTATCCATGCTGGATGAGCAATGTATACATTGAGCCTACTGTAATCCTATAATGGTAAACTTTGGAACTGAGTGAAAAGATAAACTAGTGTGAAGGTTGCCATCTGGAGGTCAAAGCACAAGGGTAGGTGGAACAGGAACTCTGGTGGGAGAAGAGATTGTGGACCACCCAGAGGCTGTCCCTGTCAGGCTGCCAGGATAAAGGAGAGCCATCTGAACCTGATGCTATTAAGATGGAACTTGGTTCTATTTCTTCTGCTTTTTTTTTCTTGTGAGTTTCACTGTTTCACAGAATCCTTGTCAAATTAAAATATATTCTAGGGAATGACTTAAATAATTAGGGGATTTTAAAGCACATTACATGCTGTTTTTAACTAGCTGATGGGATACCATATAGCAGAATAATGAAAGGTAGGGATTGTAGCTTCTAGAAAGAAAACTATGTTCAATACTTAAGCATTATTGATAGAAAGATGATCTCTGTGCTAAGTGAAGATTCCAACAATTGGATATATCAGAACATGGAATGAGTTCTGCTGGATATCAGGACCTGCAGGTCCTTGGAAGTGTGGAAACACAGCCTGCCTGTCACTTTGGAAGGGTCAGAAAGGTCCAAGGCATCACAGGAAAGCCTGGATAAAACGAACTTGCATTTTATGAAACTAAAGTAAATCTAAAATTACACTGTAATTTAATTTTGTGAATCTAAAATGTATCTTCTGTGTTTGCCTGAGTAGGTTAGTTCTTGGAACAGGTTTTATTTATTACATACTGTTGTTTTCTTTTTATTTTCTATAATAAATATTAAAAATTCAGCAGCATTATGAGATTAACAATGCTTAAATACCTGGAATGGGTGCACTGAATCTCCTCTGTTATCAGTGTCCATGCTGTGAGTATGTGTATCCCAGAAACTACTGCAGTTATAGACACCATGTCCTTCCACAGAAGTGACAGTGATTTGTCTTGATGGCCAAATCCAGGTCACAGTAGTGGGCACTGTAGGACCCTGACTCTTCCCCTATTCGGGATGAAGAACACATTCCAAGCTCTTGTCAATGTTCATGACTCGTGACTTTCAATCAATTCCTTCCCTGGGAATCACTTTCCACCTAAGAGATTCCCTTTCCACATCATACCACCTCCCCAAGGACAGTCCGCAATCAATGACTGGCGAATCCTCAGGCTGGGCAACTCAGAAAGGCTATTCCTTCTCCAGATCTTTGATGAACAAATCTTGATCCAAAACACTTTGCCCTTGAAAATCACAGATAAGACATGCCTAGTCTGACCTCCATGGTCACAAAGGGACTCCTAGGTACCCTGGCTGTACTGTGTACTCATTCAGCAGTGTTAAGGAGTCTTCTACTTTCCTACCATGTTTTGTAACTCAACTTGGCATTTGGGGAAGGAATGACAATGGAAATATCATGATAGAAATGGTGGAGGGGAAGAAATGAAATAGAAGACCGGGGGTGTGCTACCTCTTTTTGGAGCTCTAATTAACATTTTAACTTTCTTTACTAACACATTCTCACTTCCACATTTTCTCTCTCCTGGCTTAATTTTTTAAATGATGTCCATTCCAGTGACTGAATCTCAAATATTCATTGTATCTATATTAGTTAAGATCTGCCCTTGATCAAATATATCTTCTGGATAAAATTTCACAAGTCCTTATTTTGCTATGATCTGAACAAAACCTCAGTGTTTTATATTTTCTTCAATTCTCATCATATAAAAATGTGATTTTTCCTTCTAGCTCCTCAAATTTATAACAGATGACACAGAACTTCAGGGGGGTTCTGAACAAATTCCTCAGCCACATTTCTAAAATAATGAAGGATTGGGATTCTCACTGGATCAGAACGTACTTGGATGTGTGACGTCACCACTCTTGAATCATTGTAATCATGAGAAGAAACTCAGCTAATGGCTTGATTTATTGTTTAAAGGCAAACATGTGAATGTCCACTCACCTGCTTGTTAACTGTGTGGCCCCAAATACAAAATATGTCAGGTCTCAAGATCCGGATTAATTTTTAGAAACACTGTCACCTGGTGGTTCATTACAGTTACTGCATTTGGTTTTCCTCAAACCACTTTCTAGATTGAAGAGCACACATTTATTTACCAAGTATAGTTCAGAATGAGAACTACTCAGACCCTTTCTATCTGTTATTGTGACTTCAGACTGTGACCTCAGGTCATTTCTCATTCTGAGAATTCCAGAATCTTGTTCACAGGTCAGATATTTTTGTCTTCTTGTCCAGGATTTCTTCACAGGCATTTGTAACTGGAGGAAACTCGAAGGAAATCTTGGTAGATAAAACCATTCTCTCTGCCAGTTTGTGAACGGACTCTCAGAGAACCACAGGCTGTATCCCCATAGAAACAACACCCCCTCTCTTGGTGAAAGGAGCCACAGAATGCTGGGCTCCCAGGAGAACAGAAGCATTTTGTTGTCTCCTGCTGCATCTCCGACACTCTACAGTTCAGGAGTCATGAGAAGCCCTATGGGGCTAAAAATAACTCCCATCTGCGGTGCAGTATATTGATTTGAACATGCCTTTAAGGAGGAAAATAAACACCTAGTCAGTTTGCAGAACAGTTGTGTGTTAAGTCTTGAAGAAGCTACTTAGCATCCAGCCAGCTCATCTGGTCAAAAGACTTGAGACCTCCAAGCACTGCGTAGCATCACATTGGAGCAGAAGCAAAACATTTGAGAATCTGAAGGTGGGATTTAGTCTTTAAGCTGTGAGATTCATTGATGGCACAAAAAAGTCATTTGTCCTCTTTATTGATGTCATACCAAAGGACCCCATGTTGGCCCAAGAACCTCAACTCCTCTAATTGGTAACGATTCATGTCTAGTACCAGCTTGGGTAAATGTTGAATGCTTCAGATTCAATAAGCTTGCATTTCAACAGTCTCTCTATCAGAATGGTTGATTAATATAACGAAGGGCCCAAGTCTGCCGTGGTCCATAATTATTCTCCTTTTGTGTGAATTTATTGGACTTTTGTCAGGCGACCAAAATGGCTTTGAATCTTAAGCCAGGAAAACATCAAGAAGCCATTGCTGGTATATTATCACAGCTGAAGACACAGGAAAAGGTTCTTCATAGGGCAAGTTTTCCAGCAACACGATCGATGACTCTCCTGATGCTGTCTATAATGTTTACATGCTAATATATAATGCTCAGTGTGCATTTGTGGTTAGTGTCAGCATCTGAATCACCTTCACAATGAGGATTCACGCTGACAAGGACTCAACATCCCAGAAAACATTACCTTGATTACATCATGCCTAGGAATTCCTCAGTCTTAACCAAAGCCTCGATGAAAGAAGAGGAAGAAAGGGAAGAAACAGAAGATGAAGGAGAAGGTGGGGAAGGAAAGAGGAGGAGGAAGAAGAGAGGAGGAAGAATACAATAAAACTTCATCTAGAGTCATTTCAGAAATTGACTTGGCAATGCATGAAATTAAATA
Source organism: Zapus hudsonius (assembly GCA_004024765.1). NCBI lineage: Eukaryota > Metazoa > Chordata > Mammalia > Rodentia > Dipodidae > Zapus > Zapus hudsonius. Next base: position 931 of record PVHP010009420.1, on the reverse strand, counting down.
AATGTACCTATTGATTTTTCTATAAATCAAATGAGGTTTTTTTTCTGGGAATATATTTTTCTCTCTTTCTCCAGCAACCCAGGGATTATTGCTCCTAAGGAATCCCAGCAAGAGCTGTACTGCTATGGTATTTCTTTTTTTTTCTTTTTATTTTTTTTTGATAACGAGTGTCTTTATTATCTTATACTGTATCAGCCATGCTATGAGATATTTTAGGTACAATCTTATTTCAGCACGTTGATTATCACTAACCAAACCCTTTCTCTAATAAATAAAATAAGGACCAGAGGTGTGATACAGTGGTACAACACTTGTCTAGCTATGGTATTTCTTGAAGAACAGTCCCGGAGAAGACAGTGCCATTCTTATCCATTCTTAGACTATTGATAAAAATTGACTGTTTGCTATTTATAAAATCTTACATTTATGCTATTGCCCAAATGCTGCTTGAAACAGAAGTCTGATGCCTACTATTATCACGAGACCCGCAGAGCCACAAAGGATTGAGACCAATCCTGGAGGGCGTGAATCAATCATGTTTCACTTTGCATTATATTTACCATGATGACTTGTACAGTGGGAGCTCAGTGTAAACCTACTGAATGACTGCAAGTCACGTCAACTTTAGCCGTGTGGCTTAATAATAATTATTTGCCAGCCTATAGCGCCTTTACATGTTGTTACTATTCGAAGTGTGATCCTTGGTCATTACTTGAGAGTCTGTGAGAACTGTGACATCTCAGAATCTACCACTCAACTATTGCCATGAATCTGCTTTTTAACAAGGTCCCCAGGTACTTGCCAGGAAAGGCTCTGCTCTCTCCCTGCCCGTCCGTTTATTAGATCAGCCAGGCTCTGTTTTATGAAGCTCTTGTTCTAAAAGTGTATTTCTCAGCCTCATCTTGGTTCCAGTAAGATACTTATTTGAAAA